>WHVE01000229.1:0-173551 GCA_015178995.1 Trichophaea hybrida
ACGGTCAAGGTGATATCGATACTTAAACTGGGACCGCTTCGCAAGTACGTTAGGAGGTCAGCTCAAGGTGTGAAATCACTACATGATTCTGAACAAAAAGAATAGCTGTTCAATATGTATATTGTTAAGGCTTGTTCTCCTTGGGGAGAAGGTTGATGCCTTTTTACCCTCGAAGAACCGAAGTTCTGTATACCTTCATCTTCGCTCTGACAAATACTTCTATCAATGCTTGTCTCTCTTGCTCCAGCACCATGACCTGCTTTCCACCAATGCTCGCTTATTTTGCAACTACTGCAGTCCTCTATTTCTCGATGCTCCCTTGTCTTTATTGTCATTCGATTATAATCAGACCATCGGTATCCTACATGACCTCAAGTTTGCCGGCTTGTGCCTCCAAACAAGTGGTATCATTTCTATCCAATCATCTCCGGATGAATAGACCTCTTTCGATCTAGAACAGCTGCTTTGTTCAGAGTCAGCACATATTCATAGGATTCCATCAGTCGTCGCCTCTTGGCTGGCACCATTCAGTTGTTTGCCGGCAGTCCGTTAGTCATCAGCTGCATGGCCGCTGTCGGTCAGCTGTGTACCGACTGTTCATTTGTCGTCTGCGATTCGGAGCAGAAGCAACCCTAGCCACTAACTAGCTGTCAATGCTTATCGATGGTGTGGGTATTTGTTTGCTTGCCATACAAAAAGATCGGCTCTGGCATCCGTAACAAGTGATAGCCGATGATATCCAATCAGGGAAATCTTGGGTGATCGTACCTGACCCTGCTGCGAACTTGCTAGGCTTAACAGTACTCCTGGTTTTACATAGTCAAAGGGGTACCCATACCTAATCCAGGATTGCTTGAAAGCAAGATTAGAAGTTTCACTCTAAATATAGCAATTACTAAAATATTCTAAATTCAATGATTAGGCTTTCTCCAATGTGTATATTGTTATGACTTGTTCTTTTCACTGAGAATATCAATGCCTTTCTACCCTTGAAGAAATTAGAGATCTTCATACCTTTTTCTTTCCTTGCTCACAAATACTTTTAACTCTATATTTCCTCAGAACTCCAGCATTATAACCATTTTCAAACTCAGGCCCTCTCCTTTGCCATTACTGTGGACCTGCATGTCCTGATTTCTGATTATTATTATCATCATTAAATTATAATCAGACAACCAGTATTCTCTATATTATGAATTTTGCAAGCTTTTGCCAATAGACCAGTGCTATGCTTTGAATCTGATAATGTCCAGATGAATAGGCCATATTTGACACAGAACCGCTTCTGTATTTACAGTTGGCTCATAATTTTAGGCTGCCAAAAGTTATTGGCTTTTTGGATTGTACCATTCTGGTGATTACTGGCTGACTGTTTGTCATCAGCCGGTTGTTAGCTTCTTGGCCAATATAAATCAGCTATTTGTTGGCTGTATATTAGTTATCAGTGATTTGGAGCAAAAACAACTCTGACCATTACCAGGTCTTTGTTGCTTATTGGAGATATGGGTAATTCTTTGCTAGCCATCAGAAATGATTGACTGTCACAGTTGTGCTGAGTGACGATCAGTGGTGGAGTGAAGATTGGTGAGTACTATATAAGATTCAATACAACAAAAATGAAATCAGGTTTCGAACAGAGGCCAAAGCACGACAAGAAGGAAATCAAGTTGCAAGTGGAGGCTTCAGCACAATGAGAACACAATCAAGTTTCGAATTAGGGAAATGATGGAATCATGCAAAAGAGGTGTACAAAGAAAGCAAGAGTTTGAATATATTATGAATGAATGAATTACTGTATTTAAGCCAGGTGTTTGGCAGAGGATAAGTTTCTTTCTTTACTTGTTCTCTTCTCTATTAAACAATAAATTAGCTTTGACTTTTACTTCTTTCATACTCAGTGATTCTCGATTGAGTCTCTTGCGTACAGTCTTCGTTTCTCTAGCTACAGGCTATTTTCAACTCTTGAAGTCATCTGGCTCGTGGATTTTATAACCTCTAAAACCCCGAGCCCTGAACCCTTGACATTCAGCCCTGAATCCTTGACATTGACTCTGGTATCTGCAACAAATGATTCTTGATCATGACCTCATCAAGAGGATTGAGCAGGATTGTATATGACCCTGCTGTAAACTTGCTAGGTATATTACCTATTCACCGCAAATACTGAAGAAAAGTATCAATCCTCCCCTAACAGTCTGATTGGAGCAAAACCAAAAGGTATTGATTAATATTTGGGATACCTGATAATACTCTGGTACAAATATGGTTCTATAGATATCCCTGTTATGGTAGTTGAGTTTGGTTGTATTGCAATGATTGGTATCATTGTAGCAAGAGTGGACTCAGTTCTGACTATGCTGGTTGTATTTCCAAAATGATAAGGAAAGTACAAACACACAAATCATAATTCATGGAGAAGTATAATCAAGTATTCAGTAATACCTCTGAATCAGAATAGTCTATATACCTGCTTTCCTATAAAAGTCCACCTTTGATCAGGCAAAGAAAGGTATCAAACTCTAGCAGCAATCCACAGTGAAAACAAAACTGCAGACAACTACCAGAAATATTATTAAGTTTGTATTCAAGTTTCTATATTAAAAATCAACAAATACTTTATAATCTATTCCAATAAAAATATTATTATTCTCTATACCCATCAATGCTGCCAGTGCCCTAGACAATAATACCGCTTGCCAAGACATGTCATTTATCACAATCTAGCAGATACATATCTCCATTACCTCATAACTGGTTGGCTTTATTTGGAATCACTTCTTGAGGATGACAATGAAGATTACCTCCAAAATTCCTATGATTTCTGAAGTAGACACCTCTCTCCAACCGATTTTTACTATCTTCAAAACTAACAAAGCAGTATTAGAAAAATATCAGTTTTCAATATTTTTGAGTGGTTTTTCTAAAACTACTCTATTAGTTTTAAAGCCATTATAAATTGGAGATTGGGAGGTTGTAGAGCATTAAATTGTGTATATTTCATGTATATATAACATTGCAATTGCAGTTACACTCAACTACTTAATTTAAGCTGTATGGTGGGAGAATTGTGATGTTGGTTATTGGTTGCCCTGTGGCCCTTTGGCCTATAATGACACCCTATGGCTAACAAAGGGAGGAACAATGATTCCCCACCTTATATCGATAAGCGAATTTGGTAGCCCATTGGTGATGTATATGGTTTGCAACTGAACCTCAAAAGTATAAACGACCCTGGGCCCCGGGCGTTCAATAATTCTCACCTATCCAGCCAATTAACAGTGGGATCGTCTATAGATCTACCACCAGTTGTGCGGTAAAGAGTGAGAATTCTCAATTTCCACTTAGATTTGCCCTGGACCCAAGGTCTCTATTGTCGGGGAGGAACAGAGTAAAAGTGACGTAGTAGAGAGGTACTTAAGTATATGGATATTACTTCGTTTGTTAAAACATACATACGAAGATTTGCACATCGCCATGACCCCTGTACAATTCCAGTTCTGCATGTATATCACTATTGTCACGGTTCTATGCAGAATAATTACCACCGCTCCCGCCTCCCCTTTGCTCAGGCCTCTCCCTATGAGATAACCGCGCCTTTAAGGGTCGGGGCTTTGCAGACACCTCCCTTCTCCGTAACCAACCTTGCTATGGCGTCACCAGGAGCCTTCCCCTTCTGGGCATCGCCAATCCACCCTGCCCGCGCTCTATCAAACACCATCGCCCGATCCTCGGTAGTTTTAAAGCCTGGTTGAATTTGCTCAAAGATCTTTTTCTTTGGATTCAATTGGGCCTCCGGAGTTCCCTGATAGCTCTCGAAGAAGACTTTCTCACCAGCCACTGCGCCCTCCGTAGGTGCAACAAGTTCTACGAATCCCTTTTTGTGTGACAGCTCCTCTCCCGGCGGGGGCGCTGGGGATGCCGCAAGGACCATAGCAGCGGATTTGATTCCACGTATGGTGACAGGCTTAAGGTTGGCGACGACAATGACTTTGCGGTTTTGCATCTCCTCGATTGGGACGAGGCCGTTGAGGCCAGAACAGACAGTGCGGACGGTGGGAAGTGGGTTGAATTTAGCCTTGACATCGTCAGGCAGGTCGGTTATCTCCGAGTGCGAGGTGATGACTGATGAGGTGGGGTCATCACCCATTGCGATGGTGGAGACAAAGAGGGAATCTGCGTTTGGGTGCGGTCGACAGTAGAGGATGTGGCCCACTCGAAGATCAATTTGGGAGGGTGAAATAACCGGTTCTATCCTGTCAGTGGTGACAAGTGGAGAAGAAAGAAGAGGGCGGTTACCTTCTTTTGGAGGCGCGGGCTCACGCTTTAGCTTCTGCTTCTTCTCCGTCTTCTTCCTGGTAGCTGTGGCCACCGCAGCGCCAACAGCATCCTTCACTTTATTTCCAGCCTCTTTCGCGGCCTCGACGGCAGCTGCTCCCGCTTTCTTTCTCTCGTCGACAGCCGTACCCGCAGCAGGCTTCTTCTCCTTCTTTGGTTCCTCCTCTGGTTTCATATGGAACACGACTTTATCCGCGTGGATCTTGACTTTCTCCTCCTCCGGTACTTGGAGCCCTAGAGCGGGCGAGTTCTGCAGAAAGTCTACCCAACGAACAACGTATCTACGACCCTGCTGGCCAGTCATCTCCTCGTCACTCCACTTCGCGACTACGTCCTTAACTCGAGCATACACGACTACGTCGGCAACCGAAAACTTCTCTCCCAGTAGCGTTGTACGAAACTTCAAGTTCTCATTGAGGGTATCGAAGGTAGACTCAGGGATCGGTGAGGCGGCAGAAAGGGTAAGCCATTGTTCGATCTCGGCTCTCTCAAGGTCCGAGTACACGGTGTTTTTGAACAGAGGGATGAGCGTGGACAGATGTGAGGTGATCGTATTGGTTCCGGTCACGGTGGCGGTGGGGAGAGCAAGCTGCGAGACGGGGGGAGTAGCGGGGTCACGGGTAAGGTAGAGGTTTTTAAAAGAGGCGAGGAGGAGGGATAGGGCTTTGTCGGTGGGGGAGATAGCGATGGAGGCCATTGCGATGCGATGAGTGAGGATTGACGAGATGGAAAGCAGCGGGGCTCGGCGGGTGATGGAACGAGCGAGGATGCAGAGAGGGGACGTCAGTTTGAGGGATGTGATGTTTGGAGGGATGTGATGTTTGGAGGGATGTGATGTTTGGAGGGATGTGATGTTTGGTGGGAAGTGATTGATTCACAGGAAGGTGGGGCAGATTAAATTGTCCAGTCTTGGCTCTGGCCATCATCAACCACCGCCGCAATCACGTAGTATGCGCACTCTCCGCCAACAGAAGCATAATTTTTGTTTGTTTGAATCATGATGTATTCGGCCGCTTGTGGCCATGACATAATCTACTCCTTTTCCTCCATACCTCTTCAGTGTGAGCCTCAGGTGTCCCCTTGGCCCTCTTGAATCCAAGTTGTATGCTTCCTGTCTCTCCTTAAGAAACTTCAGTACTGCCTCCACAGTATCATCTGTATCAACAACCTGTGACATAGAAACTGTGATGATTGTGCTGGGTGAAAATTGATGGTGGAGTGATGATTGGTGAGTAATATAAATGATAAAGCACAATGAAAATGAAATCAGATTTTGAACGAAGGATAAAGCATGATATAAATGAACCCAGATTTTGAACTCAGGCTAAAGCATGATGAGAATGAAATCAGGTTTTGAATGGGAAATAATGGAATTGTGCAAAAGTAATGTACAAATACAGCAGCGGCTTGGAGGTATTATGGAAGGTGTCATGGTTGTGTTGAGTGATGATTGATAATAGAGTGATGATTGGTGAATGATATAAAGCACAACAAGAATCAAATCAGGTTTTGAGCAGACGCTAAAGTATGACGAGAATGAAATCAGGATTCGAATAGAGACTAAAAGCATGATGAGAATGGAATTAGGTTTCGAGCAGAGGCTGAAGTACGATGAGTCTATAATTGATTCTACTGGATATATTTTTGTTTTATATGCCATCACCCTCACCGTTTAGGTTGCTATTATTGTAAACGCATTTGCAATTCATCTTGTCAAGTTTTTACAACAGCAAGCAATGGTGAAAAAGGATTGGTAACTCAATCATATTGGAGACACATCTGTTTATCTTGCTTGTGGACCTTTCGAAGACCTACAAATCCAGATATTTTCGGCAACCAGTGCAACTTCTAAATACATGAGCCATGATGAAAAGACCTGCAACTGTATTTATTTTTGTTACTGCTCAGAAGAAGAGGGAGATTTAGATCACGATTATTCAAACCCAACCATCAACTGGAATTGCAGAGCAATACAGGAGTGGACAATAACATCTACCTGCAACTGCGGCATAAAGGAATTTGATACTTTTTTTGAGTGCATCGAGGAACAAGACTGAATACTCTGCCTACGTTGGACTATCGACCTCCAGTCTTTATTGCCGTGGTCCATAGCTTGTCAAGGGTTCAGGGCTCAGTGTCAAGGGTTCAGGGTTCGAGGTTCTAAGGGATATAAAACTGAAAGCCAGATGGCTATGAAGTCCAACAATAGCCTGTAGCTATGAAAGCGAGGACTGTATACAAGAGACTCGATCCAGAATCACTGAGTGTGAGAGAAGTGAAAGCCAAAGCTAATTGATTGTTTTATAGACGAGAGAATGAGTTAAGAAAATAACTTATTCTCTTCTGAATGCCTTACTTATTTACAGTAATTCACTCGTTCATAATATATTTGAACTCTTGCTTTGTTTGTACACAGCTTTTGCACGATTCCATCATTGTCGTGATTCGAAACCTGATTTCGTTCTCATCGTACTGTAGCCTTCACTCAAAACCTGATTTCATTCTCGTCATACTTTAGCCTCCACTCGAAACTTGATTTCATTCTCGTTTTGCTTTAGCCTCGGTTCCAAACCTGATATCATTCTCGTCATACTTAACCTGTTATATTACTCACCGATCCTCACTCCACCACCTATCATCACTAAGCACAACCGTGACAGTAACTTCACCTCTTCAATGCCAAAGACCTACTAGGTTCACAACTCTGGCATGCCAGATTGTTCCCGTGTGAGAATTGTTGATAGCCTTAAGTCCAACCACATTGGCCGTGGGCTTCCAACTGCGCTCATTGAACCCTCTCCATTTCACAAGATAGTGTAGTTGCTTTCGGAACAGTGTGGGATCGTCTACCTGTGTGACTTTGTACTTCTCTTCTCCTTCGACCATCACTGGTGGTGGGGGTTCTTGCTCATGATACGGCGTGGCATCATAAGTGGCTTTCTCAAAATGAGATATTGGTTGGATATCATGAAAGCTTAGTCGGTTGCATAGTTTAATTGAATAGGCCCATGGACTAATGACCTTGGTGATCTCGTACGGCCCTATGCATTTCCAGTCGAATTCCATGCTTGGTTGGGTTGTTGATATATTTTGTGTGTCCAGCCATACTCTATTGCCTACTTCCAATGGCATTCCAACCGTTCGAAACTTGTTGGCCTGTGCAGACTGTATGGCCTGGGCTCTGTTCATTTCTGCCCTGCAATCTCCAAAAAGTTGCTCCATCTGTTGGGCCATTTGCTGGGCATTGACATTGCAAATATCGTTGGGATATTTGATTGGATGTTGGACAAAGGTCATTTGTGGATGAAAGGCGTAGTTGACAAAAAACACCGAGCAATTAGTCATTTCCGCAGTTTGATTGTTAGCTGCAAATCCGGCCAATAGTCACTACCGCACCCAATAATCCTGCTAGTAATTAACACAGTTTCCGAGATACTGTTCCATTACTTCATTGACACTGTTAGTTTGGCCGTCGGTCTGAGGATGAAATGCGGTTGACAGCCTTTGTAAATTCCCAATCTTTCGCAGACGTGTTCCCAGAATTCCGAAGCAAATTGCGGCCCTCAATCGGACACTATTTTTTTGGGCAGTCTGTGCAGTCTGAACACTTCTTTAACATACAATTCTCCCAGCTGCTTTTCATCTACTTTGTCGGTACAGGGTACTGAATGTCACATCTTCATTGGGCAATCGACCACTACCCATACTGCGTTGAAACCTTCACTTTTTGGCTGTCTGATCATGAAGTCCAAGCTACAGTCTTTTCATGGTTGCTACTCCAAAGGGTTGTAACAAGCCATGAGTTTTTTCCGTGGATTGCCTTCCTCTGTTGGCAGGTGTGGCAGTGTCGTATGTAGTGGTCTACATCCTTTCCCATTTGGTGCCAGAAATTGCTTCGGATAGGAAGGTCGTAAGTTTGTGCTTGTTCTGGTTGTCACGTGACCCAAGAATCATGGCATTCCTGAATCTACTTCACCTTGTTCTCGTCTGTTGGTAGGATATGTGTATCACATATTTCCAGCGACTAATCCTTATGCATACATAGCTCTTCGCTACTGTGGTACTGGCAATGCTGACATATGTATTTTGTTCAGCTCCATGCCATTTCAGAGCTTATGCAGTTGCTATCCAGGTTGACTATTTCCGCTAATGCCATGATTGACCATATGCGTACCCTTTCGTTGAGGTTTTCTCTTTTTAGCACGATTTGCTGGGATTTTTCTGCCCCCCCCTTCGGAGGAATGTGTCCTGGCATTCTTGTAAGTGCATCCGGTTTTTGACCTGGCTTTGCTGGCCAATAGACTGTCTTGAACTTAAACCTTGACAAGAACTTGGACGACCTGGTTTGTTTTTGGTTCAGCAATTTAGATGTCATGAAGCACTTCAAATTCTTGTGATCAGTGAGGATCTCAATAGGATGTACTGATTCTTCACATTCGGGTCTCCATTGTTCCAGGCTTTTCACCATCGCGTCTAATTCTCAATCGTAGATTTCATAATTTTCTTTGGTGGGCGAATGTTTTTTGGGGACGAAGGCCACTGGGTATAGCTAGTGTTAGCAACAGGTCCAGTTTCGGCCCGTTTGTATTATAGCGGTTCCAAGAAAACCCGGAACCGACCCGGCCGGGTCGGGTTTTTGCCAAACAGTTCCCTCAATTAAGTCCATGAATATCCATCAGAGAATTTAGTGTTTGGTATGTCAAATATGCAGTTTCGCACGGTGCATCTTTTGGTGTTCTCCGATTTTGCATATCTCAAAAATTCAGCAAGCGGCTTTGAAAAAGGTGCCATTTTGGGCCCAAAAACGAGGTTTTTACCCAATCGCATGCTGACATTTAGAGATATTGAAAATCGGAGAACACCAAAAGATGCGCCATGCAAAGCTGCATATTTGATATACCAAATGCTAAATTATCTGACAAATATTCATGGACTTAATTGGACATTTCGCTTGAGAAATCGTGGATATTTGATGTGGTAAGGCCGTTGCCACGCAGATCTATATTACCCGCCGGGTCCAAATCTGGAACCGTTGCTAACACTAGGTATAGCACTCCTTGGCCGTGGTAGTGAGAGAGGACTCCTGCAGATACATGACTTGAGGCGTCGGTTTTGAGGACTATCACTTCATCATAATAGAAATGGGCTAGCCCTGATGCTGTCATAAAGGCTCTTTTGAGTTCCGCAAGAGCCCTTTTTTGATCTGGTCCCCAATAAAAATGAACTAACTTTTTTGTAAGTTTTGTTAGCAGCTGTACCACCCTGCTGTAATTCTGTATGAACCGTCGATAAAAGTTCGCAAAGCCTACAAAGGCTTGAACTTCTTTAAGTTTCTCTAATGCTTCCCAGTTTTCAACTGATTGGACTTTCTCCGGACCGATTCTGATTCTGTTTACTTCGACAATTAACCCTGGGTATTTGACTTCTTCTTTAAAAAAAAGGTATTTTTGAGCTTTTAGATAGAGGCTGGCTTCCTTGAGAGATGTCATTACTGCTCAGACATGTTCCTTGTGTTCTTTCGGATTGTCGCTGCAGATGAGAATATCATATGAAAAAGCTGTGCAGAATATATTCAAAAATGGTCATAACATATCATTGATTAACTCTTGGCACGACCCCGGTGCATTGGTAAGTCCAAACGGCATAACTAGGGATTCGAAAAGGCCATAGTGGGTCCTGAAGGCTGTTCTCCACTCATCCCCTTTGGCGATTATAATCATATTATACATATTGCGGACATCTAACTTGGTGTAATAGCAGGCCTTGGAGTGTTGCTTGGATCAATGGTAGGGGGTATCAGTTCATTATTGTTCTTTCATTTGGACCTTGGTAATTGACACACAGTCTCAAGCCTCCTCCTGGCTTTGAAGCAAAGAGAACTGGAGCTCTGCAAGGTGATGAAGATGACCAGATGAATTCCTTGGACAAATCTTTCTCTATCCATTCATTTAAAACTTGTAGCTCTTCTTGGGATAAGCTGTAAATGGGTCTAAACAGTGGTGTGAACTCCTCTTGCAACTTAATTTTATCATTGTAGAGTCGGTGCTGTGGTAGCGTTTCTGCGACTACCTTGCTGAACGAGGATAGAAACATATGATATTCCTCGGGGATGACCTCTTCGAGTGTTTTCTCCTGTAGATGTTTCAGTCCAAAAGCTTTGTTCATTTCGTAGAGTGTGATGGCATAACGCTTGAGTTTCCCACTGCTTGTTCTTCCCCAAATGGTGATGCTGCTATCCTGCAGATGTCCAATTTCGGCCTTTCCGCATCTGCGGCTGTTGTATCAATGTGGTTGCCCCATACCCATACGCTCGAATGATGCTGGCAGTGCTGATGGCAATAACAGCTTTCAAAGCCAATCATTTGGGGTTGTAATTTGACTGTAACATCGTGGGGTTGTAACCATGGTAATTACAGCACGATTGGGTAATGCTCTAACTTTGTTATGAATGCTGGTAATTGTTCCTGATGAGATTGTATTCCTATATTTAATTTGGCCATGGTCATAATGGTTCCTGATTCGATGGATCTTCCATCAATAACTTCTTACTCCCCTGACTCTCGTTATTTCTTCTTTTCCAACTGATAATGGCAAACAAAATCTTTATCCACACACGCTATTCCTGTGGCTCCACAGTCAATCAGGGCGTGTGCGTGGATTAACCTCTATCTGATCTTCAGTGAACATTTTACAACATGATGTTTGCTTTCCATTGAAGACTCCTTAATTTCTTCACTACTGATCGAAAACTGCAAAATTCCAGAACAAGATTTAACAACTATAGACAAAGAAGATTTGTGCCCAGCCCAATGGCGATCCTTTTTGCACTGGTTCAATCTTTTCCCCACTTGACATCCTTTCCTTTCCTTGTTCCCAAATCTGCGTCCATTTCATTTCCTTGTTTCTCAAAAGTTGTTATTTCCACCTGTCCTGATGATGCTTTAAATTTTCTTGGGCATGATGCCGTGAAGTGCCTGCTATCTCTGCCGTACATACAATGCCGTCTTTCGCTTCGCCACTTGCATTCATCCAGTGTAATTTGCTTCTCTTTGACTGCTGAGAAATCGATTGGAGTGGGGCCAAAGTACCCTGTTACCGTTTCCGCTGGTGCTGAATCTGGGGTAGGTGTGGTGTTGGGTATTGGGTCAGGCTTCTTGTAGCTTTCTTTCCATCTTCCTGACTTCTTTTCCACCACTCCTCTTCTTATTTGTGAGTCTCATTTTGAGCACAATTTGACGAATTCGACCAGGCTATCTTGCTCCTTGGTGTGTTGTAGGGAGTCTTTGAGTTGGTTGGATATTCTGTTACGTAACGCATCTATTTGGGTGTCTATGTGCATTGGATGTCCTCTATGTGCATTGGATGTCCTCTATGTATCTTTGGAATTCCTTGTAGTACTGAGAGAACTTGGGGTCTCATAGCTTGAGTTTCAAGAGTTCCCTTTTGGCCATTGCTGCTTCGTCTTGGTCTCTGAAGGCTAGGTCTAGCAAGTCCACTAGGTCTTTCAAGGTTTTGAGCTTGACTTCCCCAGAAATCTCATCGCATAACGGCATCAATGGTACCAAAGCTAATCCTTTTAGGCACCCCACTGCGTACCCTAGCTTCTTTTGATCGGTATTGAAATGTTTTGGTTTTCCAGCAATCTTCAAGGCTAACTGCACCTTCCACCCTCGGAGTTCCTTCCTGTCGTCTCCTGAACAGCTGGCAATCTTATATACGTTCCCTTTCCTTTCATCCCTTTCGCCCCTTTCGGCTGATCTTCTTTCTGTCAATCTTAAGATTCGAGTTATCTGTTCACAATTTTCCTCTGCTAAATTCCTGAACGTTTCCTTCTGTCCTTGAGCATCTTCTAGGTCCGGATTCAATTCCGCCAAATCCGGGTTATTCTCTTCCGGCTGTTGTTCTAGGTGCCGGACATTTTCTTCCAGATTTCGGTGATTGCACTCTGGGATTCTTGCCTCCGTGGTTCTTAATCATTGTTGCATAAGAAGCAGCTTCTGTTTGAGGTTGTTTGATTCGTCAATGATCTTTTCTCCGTCTGCCAGCTATTCCATTATTCGTACTGCCGTATTATTCACAGATTGGTGATCCTTTAGCAATTCGTTCAACATGCTGGTTGTTGGTAACTGAGCAAGGGCGGCTAGTCTGGTGATAATTGCTTGGATATGTAGCCGGAAGTGTTTTTCATGCATTGCCGCGGTATTCGTGCTTATTACGATTTCTCATTCCAGCTGGTATTTTCTGGTTCACATCATATCACAGGCTGTTCTTGAAGATTCCCCTAACATCTTTCCGATTTTCGAATAGTGATTGGTGTACATATTTGTTGATTTTCAAGCCAAAAGTTTATGCTATTTCAAGGCACTCGTCACAGATATGCCTCCAGGTATCGCATTTCCAGTATATCCAGCAGTCATTGCCACAAGGAATTTTGCACAAAATACAATAGTTGGGGTTCCAGCACATTAATACCTGATGGTGAATAGCTGACAGGCAGATATCTAAAAATTTTATTATTTATTGTCTGAATGGCAACGATCCCAGTATTCGCCGATGCAGCAGGGTTGATCGGAAATACTATCCTGTCCGCCGATACAAAACTTTCCATGAAATTTGTTTTTTGAACACAAACAAGGGCCTGTGGGTTCTTCGATGGTCAGGGTATACACAGGTGTAGACAAAGACAGTAGTTTTGAAGGTTGAAAAGTGAGTACCAAGATATATTCGATGATTTCAATAGGTAATTGCGGCGATGTTTGAGTTGTTTGCCTCCGTTATATTTTTTCCAATATCAATCATTGCCAAAGATATCTGGATTTACGGGTCC
The DNA here is from genome assembly GCA_015178995.1 of Trichophaea hybrida. Lineage (NCBI taxonomy): Eukaryota > Fungi > Ascomycota > Pezizomycetes > Pezizales > Pyronemataceae > Trichophaea > Trichophaea hybrida. Next base: position 13,163 of record WHVE01000229.1, read on the forward strand.
TCGAAATGACCAGAAACAAGATAAGAACAAATGTCTCCAATAAGAGTGGATAACCAATCTGTTTTCAAAATTGCTTGCGGATCTGATATCTTTGCTGGATGCGTTACAGGTGCAGAGACAGTAGTGGTTGCCCGAACGATGAGAATATAGACACATTAAAATATGATCGGAGGAATCGATTGTAGACTGGTTCTTCTGTCAAGAATTCCGGGCTCTGGGTCAAGGGTTCAGTATTGGAGGTGCTAAGAGTTATAAAACTGCAAGCCGGATGGCTAAAAAGTCTGAGGGTATCCTATAGCAATGAAAGTGAGGACTGTATAAAAAAGACTCGATTCAGAATCACCGAGGGTGAATGAAGTGAAAGCCAAAGCTAATGGATTGTGTTATAGATGAGAGAACGAGTGAAGAATAAAACTTATTCTCCACTGAACGCCCGGCATATATACAGTAATTCACACGTGCATAATATATACGAACTCCTGCTTTCTTTGTATACTACCTGTGCATGATTCCGTCATTTCTCTGATTCAAAACTTGATTTCATTCTTGTTGTGCTTGAGCCATCACTCGGAACCTAATTTCAATTTGGTAGTACTTTAGCCTCCATTCGAAACTTGATTTCATTCTTGTTGTGCTTTAGCCTCCATTCGAAACCTGATTGCATTCTTGTCGTACTAGACATTTCATATTACTCACCAATCCTCACTCCACCACCAATCATAACTTAGCATAACCATGACATTGCTCAATGGCAAGCAAATACGCTGTTTTAGCCAGTATCAAAGCAATCAAAGATTGTTATTTAGTCAACAAAAAGGTTTGATAGCTGTCATGGTTGGGTTGAGTGACGATCAGTGATGGAGTGATGATTCGTGAATAATATAAAAGATAAAGCACAACGAGAATGCAATCAGGTTTTGAACGGAGGCTACAGTATGACGAGAATGAAATCAGGTTTCGAACAGAGGCTGGAGTATGACGAGAATGAAATCTGGTTTCGTATTAGGGTTTTACGAGAAACAACAGAATCGCACAAAAGCAGGGTACTATAAATGCAGGAGTTCAGATGTATTATGCAACGAGTGAAATCACTGTATTTAAACCAGGCGTTTGGTGGAAGATAAGTTTCTTTCTTCACTTGTTCTCTCATCTATAAAACAATCAATTAGCTTCAGCTTTCACTTCTTTCACATTCAGTGATTCTGGATCGAGTCTGTTGCATACAGTCTTTGTTTCATTAGCTACAAACTATTCTTGATTCTGAGGTATCCTGCTCTTGGATTGAATAACCCCTGGAACCCCGAGCCCTGAACCCTCGACACCCAGCCCTGAATCCCTGATAGAACAACGAGTCTACAATCGATTCTACAAGTGATATTTGTGTTTTATTTGCCGTTACCCTCATCCCTTAGGCTGCTAATATTGTCACCGCAATTGCAACGTGTTTGGCAAAGTTTTTAAATCAGCAAGCAATTTCAAAAACATATTGGCTATCTATTCCTACTGGAGACACATCAGCTTACCGTGCTTGTGGACCTTTCAAAGACCTACAAATCCAAATATTTTTGGCAATCAGTGCCACTTCTAAATATATGAGCGAGGACGAAAGTACCTGCGACTGTATTTCTTTTTGCTATTTTTCAGCAGAAGAAGACATAGATCCAGGTTATCCAAACCCAACCATTCACTGTAACTGCGGAGCAATTCAGGAGTGGGCCGGAATACCTACATGCAACTGTGCCGTAGAGGAATTTGATACATTTTTTGATTGCATCGAAGAATGCGATTGTATTCTTTGTTCACAGTGGACCCTCAGTCTCGAAACCCTTTTGCCGTGGTATCCAACCAGATGTTAATGTGCTGGAACCCCAATGAGTATATTTGGTGTGAAATTCCTTATGGCAATGACTGCTGAATATACTGGAACAGCGATACCTGGAGGCACATCTGTGACGTGTGCCTTGAAGTAGCACAAACCTTCGGCTGGTAAATGAAAAAATATTTACACCAATCACCGTTGGAAAATTGCAAAGTTGTCAGAACAATCTGCAAGTGCAACCCGCGATTTGACGCTGATGGAGGCTCTACAATTGGACCTGGACAATGAAACGCTGGCAAATACAGAGATCATGAATGATGAACAGCTCAGGAGTCACATTCAGGACATCAACACAGGACTGACATCCCTTGCTCAGTTACCAACAACCAGCAGGTTGAATGAATTGCAAAAGAAACAGCAATCTGTGAAGAATGCGGAGACACAAATACCAGAGTTGTTGGCAAAAGGAAATAAGGTCATTGAGGAACAGAACAATCTGAAACAGGAGTGGCTTCTTACACAACAGATGTTAAAAACCACAGAGGACAGAGTCCCAGTCTGCACACATGGAGACCTACAAGCCAAAATCACAAATCTAAAACAATGATTCAAAAACAGAGCACCAGAAGGGACGGAAAACCTCAGACAGGAACTAGAAAACACAGAGCAACAGTTAATAATGTGTGGAGAAGAAAGAAACAAATATCGGGATCAGGTCAAGTGAGAATTAGCACTTGCAGGTACATCGGATAGTGGCAACAGTGGTAGAGGACACCAAGGCAGTAATATTGTCAGGTTATTTGGATCAGACCGCATGGCACTTCGAGGATGGATTGCACAACCAGCCAGGAAACTAGCTGATGAACCGGGACAATTCTTCAGCGAACAATCCAAAATGTTGTAAGTGGCAAATTGACTAGCAGGCGTGGCGCTGAATCAAATTCAACCATACATCGACAGGAAAACTGGAGATCTGAAATCAGAGTCACTAAAAAAATTGCTGGACCTATTGCAATTGGCTTTTGGAGACCAGGACATACGGGCCACAGTGAATTGGGAACAGCTCAAACTTAAGTGAACAGATTGAGAATTCTCCTAATACTAGGCAGAATTCCAATGGTGGGTACCTGACGTTGATTGGAATGAAGCAGCCCAGTGATAAGTGTTACAACAAGGTCAATCTGAGGAGTGGAATGATTCACTACAGCACTGCGACATCCCGTCGGACCTCACAGAATGTTTGAAAATGTGCTCAAAAACAGACTCCCAAATCCGCGCCCAAGCCACGGAGTGAAAGTCAGGATAATGGATAGCAGGGTCAAAAAAACAGGAAATCATGAGCAACACCACACCTGCCCCAGAAATAGCACCAGCAGGCACTGTGGCAGGTTACCACAGCCCTGCCCCGATGGACCTTTCAGCAGTCAATGGGAGGAAGTTTATGCCGGAGGAACGAAAAAGACGAATGGCAGGAGGATTGTGTATACACTGTGGGGATTCAAGGCACTTCGCAGCAAGTTGCCTGAGAAAATTGACAGCAGTATCAGGACAGGTGGAAGTAACACCTTTTAAGAAAGCAGGAAATGAAATGGGCGCAGATTTGGGAAAGGTGGAGTTGGAAAAAGTTTAGGCAAGTGCAATAAGGATGGCCATTGCGCTGGGCACGAATCACCGTTTTGTACAATTGTTAAATCTTGTTTGGGAATTTCGCAGTTCTCGATTAGTAGTGCAGAAATTGAGGTGTCTTTAATGGAAAACTAGTATCTTGTTGAAAAATGTTCGCTGAAAATCGGAGACAGGTTAATGGATACGCATACTTCAATTGACTGTGGAGCCACGGGAATAGCATTCGTGGACAAACAATTTATTCGCCATGATCAATTAGATGAAAAGATATTACGAGAATCAAGAGAGCAAGAGGTTATCTATGGAAGGCCCATTGAATCAGGAACCATTACGACTGTGGCCAAGTGAAATATACGAATACGATCACACCAGGAGCAACTACCAGCGTTCGTAACAAAGTTGCAGCATTATCTGATCATACTAAGATTGCCATGGTTACAACTTCACGATATAACAGTTAAATTCCAGGCGCAAAGAATCGGCTTCGAAAGCAGCTACTGTGAACAGCATTGCCAAAATCATTCGAGCGTATAGGTAAGGAGCAATCACATGGAAACAACAGCAGCAGATCCAGAAAGATCGAAATTAGACATCTGCGCAGTAACAGCATCACCTTTCGTAAGAAAAGTCAGAAGGGAGAAACTCAAGGTTTTCACCATCACACTGTACGAAATCAACGCTGCCATGGGAATATAGGATCTACATGAAAAGTCTCTCGAAGAAGTCATCCCCAAGGAATACCATCAGTTTTTACCCCTGTTAAGCACGGTAATTGCTGAAACGCTGCCACCGCACCAACCCTACGATCACCAGATTTGATCCCAAGAGGGCTTTACACCACAGTTTTGGCCTATCTACCGCGTATCTGAAGAAGAGCCACAACTTGTAAAAGAATTGATAGAGAAGAGCTCGTCCAAAGAATTTATCCGGTCGTCTTCATCACATTGCGGAGCCCCAGTATTTTTCGCTCCAAAGCCATGAGGAGGCTTTAGACTCTGTGTCGATCACCAAGGCATAAATGAAGGAACAATAAAAAACCGGTACCCCCTACCAATAATCCAAGAAACCCTACTAGGACTCTCGAAAGCTCGCTATTACACCGAGCTAGACGTCAGCGATGTGTATAATATGATTTGAATCGCAGAAGAAGACGAATGCAAAACGGCTTTCCGAACCCGGAATGAACTTTTCGAATCACTGGTTATGCCCTTCGGACTGACCAATGTACCAGCATCCTTCCAAGAATTCATCAACGACACATTACAACCTTTCTTGGACAATTTCTGCACGGCGTTCTTGGACAATATCCTTATTTACAGCCATCACCAGAGGGAACACAAGGAACACATCAGAGAGGTCATGACCACACCTATGGAAGCTGGTCTCTATCTGAAAGCAGAGAAATGTGAGTTCCATAAGGAGGATGTCAAATGCCTAGGTTAATTGTCAGAGTAAACAGAATCAAAATGGATCCGGAGAAAGTCCAAACTGTTGAAAATTGGGAAGCACCAGAGAAACTTACAGAAGTCCAAGCGTTTTTGGACTTTCCAAACTTCTATCAACGATTCATAAGTGTCAAGGTTTCAACGCTCGGAGTTCTAGGCGTTATCAAAACCAAACGGAAGATGCAGTGATCGCGGGTACTGCGTGACAAACTAGAGACTCGAAATCCGGAATCACAGAAGTGAACAAATGTTTGTGCGGAAGCTACTGATTGATTTGTCGACTAGAGAACGAGTAAAGAACAAACCTATCCTCCGCGAATCGGTCGTCCTTATATACAGCTAACACGACCAGTGTCACCTTTACTCACTCGTTCCAAAATACATCCCAACCTCACCCAACTATGTACACAACCCTTTCAAAACCACAGCTCACAACATAACCATCATGCCATATTTACAACGCAACCATCGAAACCTGATTCCCTCCTTCAAAACCAGATTCCTTCCATCGAAACCTGATTCCCTCCTTCAAAACCTGATTCCTTCCATCGAAACCTGTTTCCTTCCATTAAACCTGTTTCTCTTCGTATTCCCCTATATCATTCATCGCTCCATACTCCTTCTTCGATCCTCTCTCGACACAACCGTGACAATTAGAAACTACAGGACGGTGGTACAAGAGCTAACAAAATATACGAAAAAGTTACTACCTTTTCACTGGAGACCAGATCAAAAAAGAGTATTCGCCACACTCAAGAAAGCTTTTGCAACGGCACCAGTGTTAGCCCATTTCGATTATGAAAAGGAAATAGTCCTCGAAACCGACACCTCAAGTAACATATCCGCAGTAGTCCTCTCTCAATATGACGACCAAAGAGTGCTTCACCAGGTGACCATCTTCTCCACAAAACACTTGTCCGCTGAAGACAATTACGAAATCTACAAACATGAGTTAGACGCGAGAGTCAAAAGCCTGGAACAATGGAGACGCAAATGCGAAGGTTCAGCACATCCGATTAAGATTCTTACCGACCACAAGAAACTGGAGTACTTCATGACATTGAAACTGTTCAATCGAAGGCAAACCAGATGGTCCGAATTTCTGTCGAGGTTTGAATTCAAGATAGTTTACTGGCCAGGAAAGCAAGGTCAAAAAGCCGATGTACTTAAAAGAATGCCAGGAGACATTCCTCCAAAGGGGGAGGCAGAAAAAACCCAGAAAATCGTGCTAAAGACGATAAACCTTGACGAGAAGGTACGCAAAGGGATAATCGTGGCATTCGCAGAACCTGTCAACCTACCTAGTGACTCCGTAAGCTCCGAAGAGTTATGGAACTGGATAAAAAATGTATGTCAGCATTGCCCGTACAACAGTAGTGAAGGGCTATGTATGCATAAGGATCAGTTGCTGGAAATCTCTGAAATACAAATCCTACCGACAGACGAGGACAAGCTCAAGTGGATTCTGGAATGTCATGATTCCCTGGTCGCGGTATATCCAGGACGAGCAAAACCAACGAGCTGCTCAGTCAAAGCCAATCCTGGAACCACACGAGAAACGACGTGTATCACTATGTATGCAACTGCCATACGTGTCAAAAGAGTCAAGCAACCCATGGAAAACCTCATGGCCTGCTACGACCGTTGGAAATACTGGAGCAACCATGGAAGGATTCAACCATGGACTTCGTAGTCGGACAACCAGAAAGCAAAGGGTTTAACGCAGTCTGGGTAGCAGTCGATCGACTAACGAAGATGCATCACCTGGTACCCTGCACTGACAAAGTGGATGGAAAGAAGTTGGGAGAAATGTACATGAAGGAAGTGTTCAGACTGCACGGACTGCCCGAAACAATAGTGTCCGATCGAGGGCCGCAATTCGTATCAGAATTCTGGAAACACATCTGTGACAGATTGGGAATCGAACGAAAGCTATCAACCGCATTTCATCCTCAGGCCGATGGTCAAACTGAAAGAGTGAACATGGTAATGGAAAAGTATCTCCGAAATTTTGTTAAATATCAGCAGGACGATTGGGTCTGGTAGTTACCATCGGCAGAATTCACAGCGTCCAATCATACCTCGGAGATGACTAATTGCTCCGCGTATCTTTGCAACTACAGCCTCCACCTGCGAATGACCTTCAGCCAACACCCAATTAAGGATCCCAACGATATTCGCAAAGTAAATGCCCAGTAGATGGCCCAACTGATGGAGCAGCTTTTCAGCAAACTCGGAGCAGAAATGCAAAGGGCTCAGGCCATACAGTCCAAGCAGGCCAATAAATCCTGAAGGATCGGAACGGAGTTACAGATAGGAAACAAAGTGTGGATGGACGCCAGAAACCAATCGATGGCCAGACCCCGTAAAAAACTGGATTGGAAACATATTGGACCATATGAAATGACAGAGGTCGTCAGTCCATGCACCTATAGAGTTAAGCTACCAAGTCAACTACACATTCACGACGTTCAACGGATATCCAGGTTAGAGAAGGCTTCCCAGGATCCTCTCCCGAATCAAATGCAAGAACCACCACCACCAGTGTGAGTCAATGGAAAAGAGGGGTACGGAGTCGAACGGGTGGATGATTTCTGGCTGTTTCGAATAAAATTACAATATCTCGTGAAGTGGAGATGGTATGACAAGTGCCGCTGGGAGCCTGCTGCCAACGAGGATGGACTGTGGACTATCATCAACTTTCACACTGAACAACCTGGCAAGCCAGGATCGTGAACCTCGTAGATATTCAGCATTGGAGAGGGGGAAGCTATTGTCATGGTTGGGTTGAGTGATAATCAGTGGTGAAGTGATGATCAGTGAATAATATGAAAGATAAAGCACAATGACAATGAAATCAGGTTTTGAACGGAGGCTAAAGCATGACGAGAATGAAGTATAGTTTCGAACAGATGCTACAGTATGACCAGAATGAAATCAGGTTTCGAACCAGGGTTTTATGGGACACGACGGAATCGCACGAAAGCAGTGTACAAAGACAGCTGGAGTTCGCATCTATTATGCAACAAGTGAAATCACTGTATATAAACCAGGTATTTGGCGCAGGATAAGTTTCTTTCTTCACTCGTTCTCTTGTCTATAAAACAATCAATTACCTTCGGCCTTTGCTTCTTTCACATTCGGTGATTCTTGATTGAGTCTCTTGCGTACAGTCTTTGTTTCTTTAGCTACAGGCCATTCACAACTCTGAGCTTTCCTGCTCATGGATTTTATAACCCCTAGAACCCTGAGCCCTGAACCCTTGACCCCCAGCCCTGAATCCCTGACATCCTATCTTCTTAACTGCATACTGCTCAAACATAATTTCAGATATTTCAACTCCATCTCATGTTTCACTTTTCACAATATTGATACTTTCCAGGTTTACCTGCTCGGCTACCTTGATGATAATATTTTTGTGGACTACTGCCAAATCTGCCAAAACCTGTGGTGTAGCCATCACAGACATTCAACCTTTCGTATTGGTATTTATTTGCATTATTGTAATGTGGTATGGTACTTCCACCTTGTGTAGAGTGATATTGATTACTGATGAAATATCTGTTCTGCTCCTTTGGGAAATTGAGAAAGCATTGTTTCTTCTGAATGCAATTCACCTGTTTTCTACAGTGCTTTGGTTAGCCAGAATGGGCACTATGTCATCATTTGTAACACCAGGAGCGGGGTAGAACCCATGGTCTTTATATCTTTATCTTCGCTTCGAACAAATTCTTCTATCTACGCTTTTCTTCAGAGCTCCAGTACTGTGACCGCCTTTGGACCTCCTTCGAACCAATGCGCACTTATTCGCAACTACTGCAGTCCTCCATCTCTCAATCCTCTATTGTTTATATCATCATTGGATTATAATCAGACCATCGGTATCAGTTATGACATCAAGCTCCCAGGCTTGGGCCTCCGGACCAGTGGTATTCTTTCGATCCGATGACCATGAAATGAAAAGTCCTTGTTCAATAGACAGCAACTTGGTGGTTCAGAGTCAGCACATATTCTTGGGCCTCCGGCAGTCGTCGGATTTTGGCTGGCACCATTCAGTTGTATGCTGGCTGTCCAATTGGCGTCAGCTTCTTGGCTGATGCCATTCAGCTGTTTGCTGGCTGCCGATTTGTTATCCGCGATTCGTAGCAGCAGCGACCCTGGCCATTGACTAGCCGTCGATGCTTATTGATGGTGTGGGTGTTTGTTTGCTAGCCATCTCAAATGATTCGCTCTTGCATTCAAGACGAGTGATAGCTGATGACATTTTAATCAGGGAAATTATGGGTGATCGTACATGACCCCACTGTGAACTTGCTAGGTGTAACAACATTCTTCTTGATTTTTTCTTCTGATTTCTGTCCCCTCTTGACAACCTGATATCTATCATCTCCATTGTTTTGCCCCTTGGCCAACATTGCTGCCTTCTCCATATATATTCGCATCTTTAGTAGTGTTGGCAACGAACCGTAGGGATTCGTGAGAATTGACGAATCGGTTTGATTCGTTCGAACCGAATCCTTGCCAAGATTTTTGCTCAAACCCCACCAAATTCGACCCCTAATTTCGAACAAAAATAAGTAAGCGAGTTCTTGTCCGATCGGCTCGATTTTTTTTTATCAGGTAGGTAACTTCAAGCGCTACAAGATAAAAAAAATTCGAGCCGATCGGACAAGAACTCGCTTACGTCTTTTAGTTCGAAATTCATTGGTTCGCGAACCGGTTTGTGACGAACCGGAGGAAATTCGCAAATCTCGGATTAAACTCGAATCGAATCCCTGCTCGGTTCGATCCGTCACGAACCGATTCGGTTCGTTGCCAACACTAATCTTTAGTGGTTGTTGCTTTTGTACTTGTTGTTGCCTCTTTGCCTCTGGACATTTTGTCTCCATAGTATTTATTGCCTCCGCCTTTGGTTTCTTGCATGCATTGCCTGGTGCCTCATCCTTGGGTGGAACATTCAGGGTGGGTTTGTCCTTTTACCAGAATTGGATCTTCCTTGGGATTGCTGGTGCTGAGAACCGAAGTACTGCTGGTGGCACGGGAATCTTGCCTTCAAAAGGAAGTAGTGGTGCATATTTGGAGGCTTCAAGTTGAGGCGGTTCGATATCCAATACCACTATTGAGTATAGGCAACGAAGTGGATTAATTCAAGTCCAATTGAACCAAGGCTCGGTTCGCAGAGGGTTCGATTCGAACGAATCCTAGCCACCAATGGTTTGGTTTGATATGCCACAAATCAAACTATTCTCCTTGGAGGAAGGTAAGTGGTTTGTTAGGAATCCAAGATAAAGTTTGTGGAGCTTGGAATAGCCAAGCTGGATCTCGTTCAAGCTCATATAAGCTTTCTCATGTTTATACAGGAGTCTATTTTATTTATCGCAGTCAATTCGTTGTCAAAGTATACAACAAATGGGATGCGACCTTGTGACATGATCGGTTGCATCATACAAGCTCATACAAGCTTTCTCATGCTCATACAAGGGTCTATGTGCTTTTACAGTAGCCATCAACTTGCAGTAGTTGATTGATTATTTACTATCATGCACTTGATTCACAAATGTATTGATAACTATACTAAGATAAATCTTGGATGCACTTGGAACAGCACTTGGATGCAATTGAGCGGGGCTGGTACTTGTCTCGCTGGAGATGATCGAGCTGGGCTGGCTGTCGGCTGGCTGGAGATCATCCAGCTGGACTGGATCTCGGCTGGCTCTTGGCTGGCTGGACACAGTCGAGCTGTACTGGCTCTCCACTGGCTGGAGATGGTTGAGCTGGGTTGGCTCTCAGCTGGCTGAAGATGATTGAGCTGGACTGGCTCTTGGTTGGCTCTTGACTGGCTGGAGATGATTGAGCTGTGCTGGCTTTCAGCTGGCTGGAAATGATTGAGCTAGAATGGATCTCGGCTGGCTCATGGCTGGCTGGACACAGTTGAGCCATACTGGCTCTCGAATGGCTGGAGATGATTGAGCAGGGCAGGCTCTCGGCTGGCTGCAGATAATTGAGCTGGACTGGCTCTCGGCTGACTCTCGGCTGGCTGGAGACGATCGAATTGGACTGGCTCTCGGTTGACTGCCGGCTGGGTGGATACAGTGGAGCCATGCTGGCTCTCATCTGGCTGCTGATGATCAAACTGGGCTGGCTCCTGTCTGGCGGTGCACAATTGAGCGCGGGTTGGCTGGAGATGGTTGAGCGATGCTGGCTCTCAACTGGCTGGATGCGATTGTGTCGGGGCTAGCTGGAGATGGTCGAGCTGGGCTGGCTCTCGACTGGCCGGACAAGATCGAGCCAGTGTTGGGTGGAGACAGTGAAGCTGGGCTGGCTCTCGACTGGCTGGATGTGATCGAGCTGGGGTTGGATGGAGATTGTCGAGCTGTGCTGGCTATTGACTGGCTGGACGCGATCGAACCAGGGTTGGGTGGAGACTGTCCATCTGGGCTGGCTGGAGACGGTGGAGCTGGACGGACTCTTGGCTGGCTGGAGACGGTCTAGCTGAGCTGGTTGGAGACGGTCAAACTGGGCTGGTTCTCAACTGGCTGGACCCGATTCTGCTGGGGCTGGCTGGAGACGTTTGAGCTGGGCTGGCGGGAGATGGTGGAGCAGGGCGGGCTCCGGCTGGTTGGATGAGATTGAGCCAGGGCTGGCAGGAGCGGGTTTAGCTGGGCTGGCTGGAGACTGTCGAGCTGGGCTGGCTGGAGACTGTCAAGCTGGGCTGGCTGGAAATTGGCTGGCCGCGATTGAGCCTGGGCTGGCTGGGTTGAGCTGGGCTGGTTCTCTGCCGACTGGCTGCTTACGGCTGGACAAGCAAGTTAAATCTTATACACGCAAGTAAAAGCTTCGATGAGCGATGATGATACTTAGCCTAAGGTTCGCGAACCAGTGCACACTAACCCAAAAATTTGTCAATTGTTCGTGCAAACCTTGAACCAAACAGGTTTGAATGAACCTCAGTTCGATTCATACCAGAACTGATGAACCCTAACCCTGATCCTGTTCGAACGAATCAAACTTGTTGGTCAATTTTCACCAACTAAATCATTTCATTGCCAACCCTACCACTATTCCTTGGATATACTTTACATACTCATCCACTTTGTAAGTAATCTTATCAATTTTTATGACTGTATCTATAAAACCGCTCTCAATCTGAATTTTTCGATTTATCTTTTTGCTTTTCTTTTCCTTGCCAAGTATCTGCCCTGTCCACAGCTTTATTTTCTCTTTATCTTTCTTTCCATATACATCCAAACTTTGCATACATTTTTTCAGCCAATCTTTTCATTATGTCCTGGGACATAATTACTGGCTTATTGGCTTCCTGTTTTTGATGTTTGCAGAACAGAAGGATGGAATCTATTTTGGTATTCATCTCCTGCAATTGCTTCTTTATTTCCAAGTATTTGGCATTCATTGCTGCCTTCCAGCTGGACATAATTAATTATTGGTCAGCAGTGGCATTTATAGCTACCACTGGCTCCGCAGTCAATTGATGAAATTCTTTCCAGTTGGTGCTTGCCTTCTTTGGCAATATAAGGGATTTTTTTTGCCATTTGAAGAAGTTTTTTACTTTGTTTGTTAAATTGTAGATTTTGGTACTTTTGATGTAATCCTGATTTTTCCAGTGGTAGTGTGAATTAGATTCACCTGTGGTTTTGTGTGGAGTAGCAGGAAATTTCATTTGTTGTCTTGGTATTGTACTGCCCTGAAAAGTAGATTTTTCATTCAGTATGTACTTTCCTTTACTACAGAAAGTATGACTTGGAAGAAGAAAAAGTTGGGGTGTTGAGGCCTTGTACCCAGTCTTGGTTGGAACTGTGAAAGTACATAGTATTAGGATTATGTCATGGCTGCAAGTGGACAAATGCAATATGGTTACAAATAAACAAAGTCTTCTTCATTACTCATCAGGAAAATGCAATTGCCTCCCTGGCCAGGCAACCATCTTCCGGGATCTTCCTTGGGCCTTGAGAGGCTCCCAAACCCTCCCATAATATTTTGCTATGCTCTGACATACTCCAGACTGCTCTCGGTACACCGGTGAACTTTCAACAATCGCACAGAAGGATCATTCAGCATTCCTACCACTTTCTTAGAGGTCTATAAACTTGTTCCTTTGCATATTCTACTCTGTATGCCTCCCTCAATCTCTGCAGTACTCACTGCCAATTGGCATCATATTTGACTCTATTTGTGGATCATACTGTGAATTTATCACTGCTACATCAATTATTGTCACAGGAGATTTGTATCAATATAAATCTCTAGATCTCATTATACTGATATATTGTGTATATACACCAGTTGGATTTTGAGCATACCACTGCATGTGGCTCCTTTCATTTGTTTGGATCGTTGGCATAGTTGGCTACAAACCTTTTGTCTATATGTGTTTTGTTTCAATATACATCCCAGTACCTATCCAAATCCACTGGATTGTTTACAATCCATACCAAATGATTCACTGTTGCTGCCCGGATCTCTGGGATCAAGTGGCATTGTCCATCAATTGTCACCATGGCAATAACATGTGGTGTTGATTTCTTTACCACTTACTATCCGATCGGCCTTAATGACTGTACAACTTCGTACGTTGCTCCATATACACTCCACCATCATTGCCATTTCTCATCTCTATACTATATACTGTACAACATGGTCGATTGACATGGCAACCCTGAATGTCACTCAATACATATCGCACTTCATGTCAGTCACTTCTAACCAATGCTGCATTTGATGAGTATGAACTTATGTATCATCGCATCCAATTGCAGAGTAATTCTTCAAAATTGACATGGTCTTTACAGCAGATTTCGATGATATACAGTTCAATTGCACTGTCTATGCCACACAATAATACTAAGAGTTGCCATAACAATTTTCTACATTGTATTACTATTCCTGCTCATAGCCATTCACACCATCTGCCTCCTCACCCCCGTTCTCTGCCACCTCCACCTCCTCTGCCTTCTCCGCCCCCTCCACCGCCACCTCTAACTGCTCCCTCACCTGACATTCTTCATCTGGAAGCTGTATACCATTGTCATTCCAATCATCTACTATTGAACGATTGCACGGCTGACTCCCACAATTGCCCTGAGATTCCACTGTCATTTCACGATACACGATATGGGAATTGGAGTCACAAATTTGATCAGATCGATAGCCATCTTGGGATTGGTCCTCACCATCATACTCATCGTCAAGACAATTTTGTTCATTGTCCAGATCATCTTCAATATCACAAAAGTCATTTGCAACTGGTATCTCAGAAAGATGTTGGTAAATTGGCTCCTCCTCCACCTCGGTATCATCCTTGAGAATACGGTTAATGGCTGCAAGGTTGGGAGTTGGAAGTGGCGGTGGAGGAGTAACGGGCCAAGTTGGCCTGCCAACAATAAAGCGATTTAACATATTCTTGATCCCCATCTTCATTCAGTCACGATACTTTCCTGGCAAGCCATTCCAGCGCTCCATATGCCTAACATATAATGCTTGAGTTGTGAGTACAACACACGTAGTAGACAGAACAACTTAAACTTACGAATGTCGTTCTCCTGGGAGAATGGCAGCTGTCGCAATGGCTTCATGTGTCTGTTAGGAGTCTTGCCCTCGGTCTTTAAATACTCCTCTGGTACCCATTGTGGTGCAGTTGCTGAGAGAACAATGAGAGGTGGTGTGATGGTCTCACAAATCCAATTGAACTGGCCACAGGCCACCGCACCCCTTTTCCGGGTTTGTTCAAACAAATGAAGATGAATGAAATAAGGTATCTGTTCAGCGCGGAATGCAGAACCAACATCCTGAATTGTTGTGTCAATCTCGAAAATTGATAGCCAGGAAACATATTGGTAACGCAAATCATATGACTTCTCACGATCCTCGAGTATCCAAATGAATCGGTCATCCTTCAGAAATGACTAACAGTTGAGAGCTTGATAGCATCGCAGGAGCAACTGTCGAGGTTGTATAGCGATGCGACTATGGCCCTGGCATTGCCAATTATTGAAGATCGGATGGAGTTGAAGCACGATTTTATCTATTTGTATAGTCGAGTCACAATGCAGAAAATTGTTGAAATCACATGCGTATGTGGTGGCATTCGCATCGTGTGCATTCCACAAAACCTTGAATCTGTATGCATCTTCCGCATCCTGCCATGAATCATCAACATCCTGGTAATGATTGTTTTCAGTACTGGCAATTCTCTGAGTTGTGAAGGCAATTACCAAATCTATTTCTTCATCAGTCATGAATGGTTTGCCCTGCAGAATACGAGACTCAATAGTCCATGTTGAATGATTGAGTAATGCCCGGTACTAATTGTCAGTAATTGCCATTATGCTGCGAGAGGTTTTGGAGATTTCAGGATTCTGGATGAGTGCCTTGCGCGAAGATGATGACAATGTTAAACATTGACGTGGCAATTTCTCTCGTTTGTCAGCTCTGTGGCGTAATGGGCTGGACACCATCTCCATGATTGATGATGAACAGATTTGAGATAGCGGCACTGCTGACGAGTGGTGTTGTGTCGGTGGCACTGGCAATATGATAGGTTGCTGGAGAGTTGTTGAACCAGGGATCGAAAGGCCCATAATATTGGCAGCAGGTATGTCAGTTGATGGAGGAGTTGATGCAATGTTTTTTGGGTTGCTCGAGTGATTCAGGCTGTTGTTTCCTACTTTTGGCTGTTTGGAATGTCGACTAGATTGCTGATCAGTTGTATGTGGCACCGCCTTGCGCATCCCACTGATATTTCAACTTTTAGATGGAGCGAAACATATCTTAAGGAATTCTGGAGCCTTAATATTCAATGTTGAAGCAACTGTGCAGGAGGATGGTCTGGTGGTAGACATGGTGAGTATGGGCTAGGGTTATTTGACATAGAAGTGAAGATATCGGTCAATGTCTATGAACTGAGATGGATCAACAATATTACAAGTTGTGTGAACAATGATATCTCATGTCAAGAGGCATGGCGTCTCCGACCAAGTCTAACTATCCTGATATCCAATTTCCGTGAATATTTACGACTGGAATATCTGGTTAGACCACTTTGTAAATTGTCTGAGCAACCTTGCTGGTGGTCAGTCTAATTGAGTTCATGTGAGTGCTCTCGGAGTTTGAGCCTAAAAGATTGCATTCCAGTAACATACTAGCAAAAAAAACAAAACCTAACAACGGCCAAAATTGTTTTGCCAACCAGCCAAGTCGCCCAAACCTTCCCACTCTCATAATACTCCTAGCTGAACTGTGACGCAAAAACAAAAATGTCCAAAATTGTCCTGCCAACCATGAAAGTCACCCAAACCATCCCACTCTCATATTACTTCTTGCCAAATGAAACAAGCTGCGACGCCAAAACAAAACAAAATCTCAAATGAGGAAACCAAAACAGACCAAATGGGACAAGAACCAAAAGCAAAGCCAAAAACAAGTCCAAAAACAACAAACCCTGTGCCAATTCCCAAAGTTATCCTGCCAACGTGATCAATTCCCCCCCCCATTACCTCCATTCTCAGACTCCTCATTGTCAGACTCCATATCCTGCTCTACTTCCCTTCCCTTGCCCACATCTTGAAGCTGCTGCTGGGCATCATCAAATGCGTCAGTGTTCGAGGGCCCACAAGTTGGAAGCTTGTCCACAATTGGCCTGCATGGAGGATTGTCAGGGGTTTCAGTGGGCGGAAGTCTACTGAACGTTCGACTTAGGGAGTTGTTGTGACCACATTTGGGGTCGTCATCCTCAGGTTCGTCCAATTCCGGAATTTGTATCCACTCCATATATTCACCATCCTCCCCAATATATTCGGGGAAAGGATTGGCATTGCGATACCGTTTGTAAGTATCGTTGGAGGGACCCTGTCGAATGAACAACACTTTATCCCAAGCATGCTGCTCAGGTGTCATTCGGAGACAATAATATGCTTTGTGTGGGAAACAGACAATGTTTCCAATCCTTACATTCTAATCCGCAGATTGACGAGGCCGTGGCGTATTTGCCTTTGATTCAAGTCGCCTCGATAACCTCTGAAATCGCCTTACCGCTCGGTAGGCTTTGTCAACCCGATCAATGAAGTCTTTTATCATGACGGGAACCGTGAACTTTGGAGACTCCTTGTCCGCATTATTCATACCATTTGGAAGGTATTTTGGGGCATCTTCCATTGTTTCCTCGAGCGCGAATTGGGAGGCGTTGATGTAATCCAAGCCATCTGGGGCGGGTGTGTCTGTTCCACAAGTTGCTGTGCCAATTTTGGAAATAGTTGGACAACGAAGAATCACAAGTACGGCCAGGGGGGGATATGTCTCTGTTTCCAGCCAGGCCGCGACCGCTGCATCATCTTGTAGTCTGGCGATATGGGCTCATAGGAGAGGCTTGAAGTTGTGCCAACGACGAGAAGAATTGTTGGCCCGAGTCGCTGAGTTGGACCCTATTGCCCTCGTCCCTGCCATGATGTATGAGAATATGGCGATAGTCACATCTGAGCCTTGGGTGCTAGGACGTTCGATGTCTTCAAAACGATTTGCAAGGGTCCCATAGAATGACCATGGTAGACGAGCTGGATTGGTTGGGCAACTTGTGAGAATGGCACGCCATAGGCCATTTAATGCCCTATCAGTCCGTTGCGTGACTCCCCATCTCACTCCTGATGCCAATCAAAGTTGTCATACAAATGCTGATGCTCAACCCCAAATCCGGCTATGCCGACGTCGATTGGGACCCCAAATGGGTGAACTTTGAGGCCCCGCTCAGGGAGGAGAATCCCGAAACGAATACTGGTGGTACTGTGGGCAGAAGGTGCGTGAGCTACTCGAGATGTCGTTGGGGTATTGCCAGTGGTTTAAACATCGGTATCGTCATTGGCAATCCCCATACCTAAAGGAACTTGCTGGGGTGCATTGTGTCGGTGCGGCAAGTTCCTGGTACAGGCAGCAGGCCACGACAGGCCAGCGGAATTCCTTGATGTTTTTAATTTATCTCTGATATTCCCCCGGCAAGTCCTCCAAGCTAGCCACCAATGACGTCCCTCCAGTATTGCTTTCCGTTGCCCAAACAACGGAGAAAATTGTTTGAAATATTTCGAGGTCTCGGCATCGGAATGGATAATCTCCCGCTGGAGTCTGAGCCAAGTTTTGCGGCTTTCGAGTTTGGCATCATGGTTCATAGTCAGGAATGCAATGCGGGCATGTAGGTTCTGTAAAGCCCGAGATCTTATTTTGTTCAGTTTCAGTGTTGCCATGTAGCTATCCGTGGACGGTTTCTGCTTGCGCGCTATTGAGCTGACAACTTGAGGCTTTGGTCTGACGATGATGAGTGATTGATTAATTCTTATGAATGGGCATGGGAGGATTGACTTACATTATAGATGAGTAGCTCTGACAATGATCAGTGATTGATTGATTTTTTTGAATAGGCATGGGAGGGATTGATTTATATTATAGATGAGTAGGATTGGCAAAAGAACTTCAAGAATTGATCTGACAATAATTAGCGATGGATTAATTATATCAACATGCATGAAATGGACTGTACCTGACGTTGGCCAAACAACCTTTGACGTTGTTGAGTCGATGTGCTACATGTATAATTAGTATATACTGGGGGGTGACATGATGGAATTAGGCGATGGTAGATATTGTCAGTGAGATGAGAAGTGATGCTTAAGGAAGATGGAGGAAATTGGGCGAGCGCCCAGGGGCGGCACCCTGATATATCATCAGTATTTCGCAGAAGCAAGTTGTCGTTCAAGTGGTACAATGTTTGATCATGTTGAACTGAAGGTTTATATCCCAACCAATATCATATAAATTTCCAGTTGGACTGTATTAATCTGTCGCACTGTATTTAAAACGCTATAAGTATTTCATTTCTTCCATTTATATTGCTAGGACAACTTTTTACATTGTACACGATGATTGTGAGTCTGCGTACAAGGTTGATGTGAAATGATGGTTGGATACCTTCCTTCGTCAAAACCTAGCATAACAAATAACACTAAACTTAGTGTTTTGGACCCCACCATGCTCCAAAGACGTCACAATCAGCAGAATGTAAATATTGATCGATTTACATTGTTGTGATAACTTTATGAATTGCTATACTTGTTGGAAGGCCTTCTGATTTGGCTACAAACACAAAATCGCACTCATTCGTGTAAGGCTTAGCAGCAACTTGTAGGGTTGCTGCGACACTTTGAAGCACTGCCAAATAGACTTTCTATTAAGTATACTACCACACCATATGTCGAAAACAAAAAATCAAATGAGCTTCCTCCAAGAACTCCACCCAGATATTAAGAATAGCACTGCCAACTCGAGAAGATGCTAGCCTAGTCAGTATAGTCTACTACGCCGGCGATATGCTCTCGAATACATACAAGTTCCAATGAAAACCACGACACTGACTAATGCTTGCGATGAACAGGCAACCTGGAGAATAGTTTGTACCACTTTGACACGCCTGCATGAGTACTCCTCACCTATAAATGCTTCGAAGATTTCTGCTGGCGAATACAGATGCTTTTTGACACCCGCTCGATTGGCTTTGACGTGTTGACATTTCCTGGAGTTATTGCACACTGTTTATTTGCGGTCGGTATGTCGCCTGTTGGTATATCGTCATCAGAGCCTTGTCGTTCGAGGCTGTGAGCGGTCATGATGATGATAGATAGAGATGTCTAGAGTGCATACTCATTTTTCGTTTCATTACTGAAACAACTTCAGTATCCAGGGCAACCATCAACAACGCTTAGAAATTCAGGTGCATCTTGTCGTACTCATCGACTCATTGATTGACTGTTCGAGAATAGCCATCCTTCGATTGATCAGAGAGTTTTCAATAAATGCGTTATTCCACAATCGATTATCAAATATTCACTCTTAACTACTTTGAAAATCGTATCAACAATGTCTAAAGTTGCCAATGCCAACAACTAAGAAGCGAAATGTCGGAATGTTCATCTGCCAGGTCTGTGGCAAGCGTTTCAACTCTGATACCTGGAGGACTAAGCATATGGAGATCAATCATGCCCAAGAGCACAATGCAATGATGCAAGCAACTTTCAACTTTACCTCAAGATCACATCCGAGTATAGCTATCAACGATAAAAAGCGGACGCTAGATGTCCAATGTTGCCCAACTGATGAGTATGATCGAAACCCACCCCCTTACTTTCGGAACCATGATCCTTTGCTCGATACACTCGATTACCAACGATCACCATCACAAGAGCCTGCGGCACCTGCAGAATCCATACCAGTCACACATGCATATTTCTTGTTGCAATATCGGCTGCAGTGCGGTGAGGATTCTGGGTGCAACGTTGGAGATAAGTACTTGGAACGCATGTATTCGATGTAGAGGCAGGCGTTGGTGCGGATACACTCTCCAATTGACTGCTAGAAGCAGTTGCTTGTGGTTGAGCCATTGCTTGGGAATATGGTAAGTAAAGAGAGAAGAATTCGAGTTTGGAGAAGAGGAAGAACCTGAAGAATATATAAGAATTGATGCAAATTTCAAGTTGAATCTTAGTTTTCAACTGTCAATATACACGTTATCGCATTGTCGTATTTCACGATGGACGCTGCTGTGGCACACTGCAGAATTGCAAGGATGTTGGCCTGTTTCAAACCCTGCCAATTGTTGGAATTTAATAATAAATAAAGCTGAACGCTTGGCGATATGAAACCTTTGAGACAACAACCGGTGGTTGTATGTTGGGTGTAATAGCCGTTAAAACTGAAGCGATGTCATGTGCAACAGTTTCTGCAGCCAAGTTGAACGGATGTTGGATTAAGGGTGAGCATTTTTCCAAATTGTTACAGTCATAGCGCCTGCCTGTAGGATCATTTTGGTAGTATAACTATAACCACAATGACCCACCTTTCCACCTCCGTCCAACTTCCAACATCTCCTCCACAAACAATGTTCACACGAACCACACTACAGAGCAACGAATATTGTTCAGACTCCTACACAAAACTTTTCGGCACACCCGGCGGGCACATCTGGTGAATCAACTATGCACACAACAACACGACATCATAAAGCAAACCAAGGCATGACTGGTGTCGAAGCAGAACGGGTCCGAGTACTTGGCGCTTTGCGCAGTCTCCGTTCCAAAAACAGGCGTGCAGCTGAGCTCCGACCTGAATTATACTTTGTGAGCAAGGAAGCAAAGGAGAAGTGGATTGAGGAATTTGTGCAGAGTGAAACAGCAGCAGCAAGACAGGGTAGCGGAAGCTGAAGCGGCAGTGGAGAGAGACCGGAACTCTATAGTGAGAAGAGCAGTGGCTGGTACGATGAAAATGACATTTGAAGACATGCTGGAAGCAATTGGAGATAGTGTTGATGATGTCGCAACTTCGGATGAGGAAGATGATGAAGATGAGGAAGAGGATGGAGAAGACAATGACGATGCAGAGCTCAGTGATGAAGACGAATCTGATAGGGTAGTTGCCACAATCAACAAAGCGGTACAGGAACGACTCAATACCTTTCGGACAAAGCGGATGAAGCTCAAGGAATTAACATCACCAGGATGGGCAGATGCAGAGAATTACTTTCGTGTGCACGACAGGAAGTACGGCACTGCGGAATTGAAGGTTCCAGCGGTGGTTACTCCGAATAGTCTAAAGAATTCAGCTAATGCGGTTGCGTTTGGTCATTTTATGGATGCGACAATGTCACCTATGCCCCAACCACCATCTCCACCTGGAACTAGTCATTTGCGACTAGGAGCTGGCAAGCCTAATGAGACCGTTAATACATTCACATCTGTCAAAACAATTGAATCGGTAAGCAATTAGCCCTTGCAGGTATTTTCTTCTACTAACTATTATCCAGATGTCCGACTTAGCTGAAAATATGGGTACGGAGTATGGTGGCCCATAGATATAGATTGTTGTATAGTCATGGATTATCATATTGTTGTTTTCGACGGTGTCTCATTTGCATATGCTTTTTTGCCCTATTTGTATATTTGTTAGTTTTCTATGATATCAGTTGTGAAAGATAAAAAAAATCGTCTATGCATGTGCAAGGATAGTGTCGAACGTATGAACTTTAAGTACACCAAATATAGCAGATACACCGCCTATCAGTGTGATTGAATTGAGTAAAGTTATTTTCAGAATGAAAATAAAAACTTAGTTGATACGTAATCTGCCACCGGAATTTTACATCAGTGTTGTCGTATTTGCGTAACAAATTGCAGTCTGATCGCATACCTCATCAGGTTAAAAGACTGTCGTCATACATAATTCAAATGAAACTTCAACTGCCTAACCTGCCGCTCAGGCCCTGTACACATGATGGCAATCTCACGAAGTCCTTAGGGAGACCATGAAGATATGGCACAACCGGCTGGATGAAGAAAGTGTGCTATATATAATACAATCTTACGTGATTAACTTTATACCGTGTAAAGCCGGTCGTAACCGGTATAATACTCAAAATCTATGTTTCAATAGCTACGCGAACTGTCCATCAAATGTCAAATAGTTGTGCCATTATGTATAGTATGTAGTCATATTGAAACAGGTAGTACAACAGCTTATAAATAATTACAACGGATATTAATACCGAATACACATGAAGGCCTGCTGCTACAATGAAATAAACTGTATTTGCACGACAAGACACGTAGAATGCAGAACTTAAAGTGAACGTCAACGGAGCGTCAATGATTTTTGGTCATACAAGATCTCTAGCGCATCGGATTGTGTGAGCTCCATTAGTGTAATGACAATTTTGACTGCCTTTATCGTCAAATCAATTTTTACTGATGCACTCGAGCAACCAAGCTTGGAGATATTCAATCACGATCAATCCGTATCGCATGGCATATTTTGATGGAATATGCACGAAAGCCTGCCGTTATGATCATATTTATTAATTTTGCATAATAAGACACGTAGACTGTAGGACAAAAAGTGAGCATCAACCGAGCGTCCACGATTTTTGGTCGCACAACATCTCCAGGTCATCAGATGGTGTGAACTCCGTTAGTGTAATTACAGTTTTAACTGCCTTTATCGGCAAATCAATTTTTACTGATGCACTCGAGCAACCAAGCTTGGAGAAATTAAATCACGATTAATACGTATCGCACGGCATATTCTGATTCAATATGCATGAAAGCCTGCTGTTACAATCATATTTATTAATTTTGCACAATAAGACGCGTAGACTGCAGAACTAAAAGTTAGCGTCAACGGAGTGTCAACAATTTTTGGTCGTACAACATCGCCAGCACATCAGATGGTGTGAGTTCCGTCAGTGTAATTAGAGTTTTGACTGCCTTCATTGGCAAATCAATTTTTACTGATACACTCGAGCAACCAAGCTTGGAGAAATTAAATCATGATTATTCCATATCGCACTGCATATTCTGATTGAATATGCATGAAAGCCTGCTGTTATAATCATATTTATTAATTTTGCACAATAAGACGCGTAGACTGCAGGACTAAAAGTGAGCGTCAACGGAGCGTCAACGATTTTTGGTCGCACAACATCTCTAGCACATGAGATGGTGTGAGCTCCGTTAGTGTAATTGCAGTTTTGACTGCCTTTATCGACAAATCAATTTTTACTGATGCACTCGAGCACCATGTTTGGAGAAATTCAATCATGATTCATACGTATTGCACGGCATATTCTGATTGAATAAGTATGAAAGCCCGCCGTTAGCATCATATCTATTGTTTTTGCTCAATAAGACGCGTAGACTGCAGGACTAAAAGTGAGCGTCAACGGAGCGTCAATGATTTTTGGTCGCACAACATCTCCAGCGCATCAGATCGTGTGAGCTTCATTAGTGTAATTGCAGTTTTGACTGCCTTTATCGACAAATCAATTTTTACTGATGCACTTGAGCAACCAAGCTTGGAGAAATTACATCACGATTAATCCGTATCGCACTGCATATTCTGATTGAATATGCATTAATGCCTGCCGTTATGATCATAGGTCTCAATTTTGCATAGTAACACTCGTAGACTGTAGGACTAAAAGTGAGCGTCAATAGAGTGTCAATGATTTTTGGTCACACAACATCTCCAGCGCATCAGATGGTGTGAGCTCCGTTAGTGTAATTGTAGTTTTGACTGCCTTTATCGACAAATCAATTTTTACTGATGCACTTGAGCAACCAAGCTTGGAGAAATTAAATTACGATTAATCGGTATTGCTATGCATATTCCTATTGAATAGGCTGAAAGCCTGCTGTTTAAATGATATATCATCTTTTTGCACAGGATACACGTAGATTGCAGGACTAAAAGTGAGTGTGGACAATGTGTCAACGATTTTTGGTCATATCACATCTCCAACACGAGTGGATGCGGTTAAACTGCTATCGTTATTACAGTTTTGACTGACTTGACTACCTAATCAGCGTCAAAAATTCCGATCATAGCTAGTATCAACTTTTTGAACTAGAGCGTACATATGGACTTAACAACTAATTCTAAGTGCTAATGGAGTATCAACACATTGTCATAGTGCAGATAATGCTACTGCAGTTCGATGCAGCTGATATGGAATAGAACAACTTGATAGACGAATTTTATGAATGAAAATACTTCGCCCATACTCAAGATTTTATTTACCTATTGTTTCTCATGTTTATCATTTATTTCCACAAACGGTCTGTGGAAGTAGGTATTTAAGACCTCAAGATATCCACAGTCTAATCAATCATTTTGACTGTAGTTCAATTCAAAATCATATCCACTCTACTTCCATATTCCCTTCAAACTGTTTTTCGATGGCTGCTGCAAAGTGCATTGATACATCCTCACTCGAAGTGATGTACTCTTCCAAGGCTGAACGTGTCTTTATTCGAGATTTGACCGATGAAATATTGCAAATGATTTTTAATAAATGGTTGACCTCCATGAAAGTTCAAACAAAAACTACAATTGTATGAAGCGGCTCCCGGCATGCACCACCTGGACGATTCTACAAACTCTGCGCAAATGCATCAAATGGCAGCCCTGGCATCATTTGTATTGTCTGTCATCAGTTTCTTGTATATCCATCCGAGAATGGAACAAGTACTATGGGGAAACACCTTTCATCCAAGGGACACAAAGCACAGCTGGAAAAGTTAATAAAGTCGGACGTTACTCTATTAACTGGTACGGCTGGTAATGAGCAAGCTCTTGCTATACTCAAGCAGAAAGGCAGTCATGGCGTCATGGTGGCAAGTAATTCCCATCAAACACAAGTGCATTAACAATTGAAAATTATATTAATGATTTTGGCAGACTGAACGTCCAAAATTGGCAAACAATGACTTTATAACCCATGAATTCAACCAAGAAACCTGGAACCGCTATTTGATGTTAGGATTGGTTTCTGCACATATCCCATGGAATGCTATTACGAACCTTGAGTTACGACAAACGTTCAATGCTTTACGACATCAGTTGGTTCTACCGTCAGCCAGTACTTTCAGTAATGTTTGCCGAAGAGAATAGTCCCTAACAATTGATGCAATCAAAAGGCAGTTGCCAACAAAAAATAAAGTCAGTGTAGCATTAGATGGATGGACATCAACCAATAAATTGACGATTTTGTCAGTCATTGGGAATTATATAGATCGGATCTGGTGTTTACATAAAGTACAGCTTGCATTTGATGAGGTTAGTGGCAGCTTGGTTATAATATTTTGTACTGCTGACACAGAACTCAAGGTTAAAGGCAAACACACGGATGCCTGACTGGCTGAGCATTTGAAGGAGGTACTTGAACGTTTCGATCTTACTGACGGTCGATCACTGGGAATAACTACTGATAATGCCTCATCCAACTATTCAATGACTTGGGAGCTACAATCTACACTTGAAACCTCGGGAATTGACTGGTCGGCATTACGAAACCATATACCATGCATGGTGCATGTCATTCGGCTTTGTTTAGGGGCATTCATGAGTAATCTGGGAGTGAAAGGTCGAACAAAATCATGGAAAGCCAATGAGCGTGATGAGCAATTTGGAGAGAATGAGAGTGCGGCATTGTCCAAAAGCCAAAAGCTGCAGAAGTCTGGAAATGCAAGAATCTCTAAGGTGGCAGCCATGAAGCCTGGATTAGCTAAAATTATTGAAAAGGTAGTTACTACATGCTATCAACATTTACATTCTGAATACTGACTCTTAATATAGCAAAGAATGCTTGCTGTATTAATCACTCTGACTCCTGGAAGACGTAATGAGTTTCTCAACTGCCAGAAATTCAAAGTTCGAATTGCAGTACTACCTACCATGGATGTAAAAACTCGGTGGAAATCAACTCTGAAATTACTGGAGCGGGCATACAGATTGTGAGAGTTTACACGCAAGTGGCTCAAAAACCCGAATTACAGTGATTACCGGCCCTTATTTACCACGGAGGATGAATGGATCATTGTGAAATACGTAATGGAGGTGCTGAGGCCATTTCATTACTGGATACTTTGGATGTCGAAACGGCATACAGTCACCTTGCCTCTTGTCATTACAATCTATAATGACATATTCGATCATCTGGATGGCGTCATGCGTGCTCTGGCAAAGAAAAAAACTTTGTGGAAAGAGGATCTGTACTTTGCTTTGAAGTTTGCATGCCAAAAGCTGTCCAAATATTACTCCGAAGTAACACCAGAGACGGGTATGCTCCTCATTGCAGCACAAGTCCTTGATCCATTTCGGAAGTTGCGATCATTTAGGAAGTGGGACAAGGCTATGGATGTTAATCCTGAGGACGAGGGTTCCTGCACTGCCCAGTACAAGGATGCATTCATAAAATATATCGAGTACGAATACTGTACCAAAAATCTAGTTACGACAAACAGAAAATCTAATATAGTACTGAATTACGATCCCTTCACCTCTATACCATGTCTGGGCCAGGTCAATCGACTTATGATCCATATGATTTGTCCAGTAGTGATGAGTACTATACACCCGCAAATACGGCGGAATGTACTCCTGGGTGCACTGATCGTGCAGCACGTTTATTGACGGCCACCACACTCTATTTGAATTCTCCTCCCGAGGTACCCAAAAATTGGGGACAAATTAATCCCAATCTTAATGATTATCATTCCGACCCCACAGAGATTTGCAGGCCATTCTGGACGCCTGACGTAACCGATTGGTTGCGACAACAGGAAAAGATGAACACGAAGTACACCGATCTAGCCAATATAGCACAGGACATTTTCTCAATCATGCCACACGGGGTTGAGGTGCAAGACAGCTTTTCACTTGGCCGAGATGTCATTGGGTGGAGGCATTCAAAAACTACAGGTGAAACACTTCGAGAAAAAGTGGTTGTTCGACAGTTTGCCAGAAGCAATCTTGATCCTTTGGCCGGCGATACAAATCAAATAGATGTGTCAGTATCTGATCACGATTTTGAAATCAAGAAAGATGCGGAGGAAAGAATGCTGCACAGGATGGCCAAGGTTCGTGACCTTTTGGCGATGTGGCAAGGCAGTGAAAACCTACGGGCAACTCAGAAGGCATCACGTGCTCAGAACAAGCAAATGACTGCCATGGGCTACATTTCAGATACTGAAGAGACAGTTAAAGCATCCTGGTCGGCCTTTAAACATGATGGTGTTGCAGCTTTCAAATTGCCTGAGAAATCACCACTCCCACTGTCCTTATCGCAGATCGACCTCCCTTGTGGCAAAACCCAAGTCCTAAATATTTGACGAATACGTAGGATCAACTGCCATTCTGCCGAAAGTGATGATGAAAGTTCAGCCGAAACTAATTCTGATACTCACGATTGGCTCCATTAGAACGGTGACTTGGACGATCCACACTATGATGAAAATGATGTCGAGGCTGACAATGAGGATGATATGAATCTGTCTGATGATTCTAATGTAATTGATGAGGCAGAACAGCCAGATGTACATGCCGCCCCTAACATTGCAGGCTTTATTAGACCAGTTCAAAAGTCGAAACGTACTACAACTATAGTCATTAACAACTCTGCGCCTGTCATTACGCAGGAAACACAAAAAGCAGAAGGAAATAAACGACGGTAGAATGTTGATCTGTATTTCATATTTCTTTTTGTTTTCTGTTTCTTATAATGGGGCATATCATTTATTTTGTAATTTTCTTGGTCATTATTGAGAAATGTTTCATATTTGAGCATATATAATGAAAAGACTGTTAATACAGTGTATTAGTAGAACACAAATGCTGGGCTCATTGGAATATTGTTTGAACAATTTTCAAGTTAAGTCTGCAAGTTAGATATGTTTAAAATGAATAAAAGATGGGCAATAATGAGACAATAGATATGATTGAAACTAAAATATTGGTGGTGATTGACACATACCACAACATACTGGAATTTACTACTGCATAAGATTAAATACAATTTTGGCCGTCTTTCTTCTATTTACAAAGTCAAACTACTATGTTGCAATACAAAATTAACAAATTGTACTTGTGATATTGAACTTAATTAAAACGAGATTAATAACGGTCAAAATCATAAATATGCATCGCTCAGTTGCTTAAATCGAGGATTTCAAAAGTTGCATATGGAGTATTTTGCACCTGTTTTTGGACCCGTCTAAAAACCCGGTAATTTGGGCGGTTCCAAAATGTGGAGTCAACCTGGACCGTTCTTTCTGGTTCGGTTCTAGTGGCAACCCGGACCGTTGATTTGGAAACGGTTCGGTTCCAACCCGAACCTGGACCGGAGGCTCCGGGTTGGGACCGTTGCTAACACTAGCTGTGACCATGGTTGATATAGCAGCTGCTGCTCTGCCGATTGTTGTGAGGTTTCCTCCGCAGTTGTGCTCACAATAACACACTCTCTGATCTAGGCAATCGATGTGCAAGCTCTTTTATCTTGTCCAATGATCAACGAAGTCTGAATCGTCGTTACTTAGACCTCCTTCTTGTCTGGCTGCGTCAGTCCAGTAGGGGTTCCATGGATACGGCGCATCAGGTGCATCCCAAAAGTAATGTTCGAGAGGTTCTTCTGTTTCTTTCAGAAGAGCGTCGATGCTATCGATGAAGTTGAGAGGTTCTGGTTATGCAAGTTGCGATGGAATTCCAGCCCAATCAATAAAGTTGACTCGACAGTTGCAGTTGGAGTCTTATGTTATCAATGTTGCTTGATGTATGTGGGTAGAAAGAATACCTTCCTCACAAGCGTTTCATTGCTAACAATATAATTTAACACCAGGAGCTTCGCTCCAGGTTTACCTGGTCAATGTAGTATCCATACATAATTTGGAACCTGCGTTGAAGGTATGTTTGGACGTTCGCTCGGGATGTGAAATCACAAAAAAATTCTGAACGAAATAAATAGCTTTTCAATTCGTATATTGTTATGGCTTGTTCTCCTCACTGAGATAGTTGATGCCTTTCTACCTCGAAGAACCCAAGGTCTTTATACCTTCATCTTCGCAGTGTAACAATGACTTCTATCAACACTTTTCTCCAGAGCTCCAGCACCGTAACCACCTTCGAACCAATGCCTGTTCATTTAACAACTACCACAGTCCCCCATCTCTCGATCCTCTGTTGTCTTTATTGTCATTGGATTATAATCTGACCATCGGTATCCATTATGACATCAAACCCGTGGGCTTCTTCCTCTGGACCAGTGGTATCCTTTCGATCTGATGACCACCGGACAAATAGGCCTCTTTCGATAGACCAAAGCTTTGCTTTTCAGTGTCGGCACGTATTCTTAGGCCTCTGGCTGTTCGTCAGCGTTTTGGCTGGTGCCATTCAGTTGTTTGCCGGCTGTCCGTTCATTGTCAGTGATTTGGAGCAGAAGCCACAGCGGCCTTTAACTTGCTCTCATTGCTTATCGATGGTGTGGGTGTTCATTTTCTAGCCATCCAAAAAGATTGGCTCTGGCATCCGAGATGAGTGATAGCCGATGACATCTAATCAGTGCAATTGCGGGTGATCATACATAACCCCGCAGCGAACTTGCGAGGTGTAACATGGTCTATTGACCCTGGCTTGAAGAAAGGGAAGACAATCGGGGTTCTGTTGCAACAGCCAGCCGTCAGTCAGTGCAATAATTCCAGTTAACACCAAGGTCTTGGCCAGTAATAAAATGGTGAAGTATAGAGTGGAAAATATGAAGCGGCACCTGTGGAGTCTGTCATCCCTATTTTCATCTACCAGCACCCATATCATCTCCGGTGGCAGTCTGTGCATCTCACCATCTGGCGAACACTTGATGCTTCAGTCAAGCAGTATCCAGTTCATTTGCTGAGGGTTATGAAATTCCGGCATATAGAATATGACCTTCTTGTGAGGTTGGAAGGTTACATCTTCCTTGAACTCATTGCCGTAGCCCCAGATCACATTGACTATTTCATGGCCGCCGATCTCATTCAGATGCTGCCTTACAAGAGATGGCAATGTTGGAATGTTGAAGTTTTCAGCTGCTTCAGCTAGTGATATCTATTTGAAAGACTATGAATATGTACAAACAGTTGAATGTTTAAACTGCCACAGAGATTGTGAACTGGGTCAAATTAAAGATTCAGATTTGCCGGCAAGGATCCTTCTCTGTCTGGGGCATCTGGTCATATGCTGTTTCTCTCAACTGGTCATCATGTGACGGAATACAGTATTCTCCTCAATGTATCACCTGTACAAAGCAAGCAACCGAAGAGTCTGTTCCATATAGTCAATCACAGTATGGCAATCGTTGTGCTGAAGATGCTGTAGCATGAAGTTGATCCTATTGCTGGCCCGGTGTAATGGCGGTGGTCAAGTGATGACAGCCGGCCCAGGGCCGGTTAACTGCCCAGTATATAGTCACTTCATGGGAGTGCAATTGCACTCCAGTGATAATCTTACATATTACTCTACTCCATATAACCACATATTTACGTCTGCAACCATATCGATTCTAATTCACATCTCTGGCCATATGGAACCCTACCAGTACATACTCGTCCATACACAATTATTGCTGTCAAATCATCTGATACATTTCGCTGACGAGAATTCGAGATCTCACACCATTTTGACATGTCAACAATGCGAACGAAGAAACGAAGCAAATAGAGTCACATGATGCCTACAAAACAAACTAGATCCCAACTCAGAGTAACTGAAGATGGTGCAAGCAATGACACCCTGCTGGCCACAGCCTGCGTGTCTGGAGGTCAACAAACATGTGTATGGCAAACTAGCTTCACTCTTTCTATTCTACCTGGGGCCCAAAGCCAGGATGACGAGGAAAGTGGTCTCGATGATCATAGCTATCTTGATGACAACGGCGATGGCCAAGATGACTTGCAATTCCATAACCAACACGAATCGGACATCATCATCAAGAATCTGCATCAAATGCTCAAGCAACAGAAGGAAATGTTTGACAGCATCATCAAGCAGAACGCGATGCTGATGGAGACCAATGCAAGGCAGTTAAGCGCGCCAACTGAAGTTCCCTCCAATACATTGAAAAAATTCAATATGTCTAGCCTGAAACAATTCTGCGGTGGTGCTATGGAAATGGATATCTTGTCAGGCTGCGTCCGTTCAAACTTCTGAATTCACAGCGAATGCTTCCCAAAGGGAGACATCAACCATGTACAGTATACACTTGACAATCTTGACAGCTGGTCAAATCACCCAGACCCAAATCAACCAAAGACAAGTATGCCTGACCCAATCTCATGGGGCCAGGACCTAATTGCAAAATACAGCCTGTGTATATTGGACTTCGAACTCTTCATTGTGGAATTGTGGAAACAGTATTGTGACAACGAGCAGGTGCTCAAATCTGGCAGTCGAAATTTCAGCGAGTTCAGACAAGGTTATTTTGATAACAATGAGACCGTTCGAGCATACGAAAATCGACTATGGAGGATATGGTGGGATTCCGATGTTGATGAAATCCAGCAATTCACACCGCTTTACTACCAGGTCTGGACAGGCTTGAAGCTGAAGCTGCACCCCAAAATTAAGCTCTTCACCCCCAAGGGTGGCATGTTCAACACACTAGATTCACTTTTCGACCATGCTGCAGGCATCGAAACCAAGCCAAATTAACAAGAGCAACAGAAGCACCTGGAACCATCGTGTTGGCAAAAAGGCGACCGAAAACGCAACTTCAAACCATCCATCTCTGCGTGACACAAACAATGCCTGAAGGATCAAGTGTAGGCTCTGGCTCTAGATCGAAAGACAGGCGCCGAACCGACTTACCTCCTGCACCATGGGTCTCAGTGGAATTCTATGTGAAATGGAAAGCCGACAGCAAATGCCTTCGCTGCGGCAGTGATCATCAAATCCAACAATGCATGAGGTACTCCCGCACCACCTTTCCAGACAAACTTGCTCCCAACTCTGGCAGGCAAGGCAACCATCAAGTCAAATGCCAGAGGTCATTCGACACCCAGAACTCAAAAAACTCGCTTCCCTCTCCTGTCACTTCACTCGGTGGAAGTGGTTGGACAAAACAGGGCTGGGACTGGAGACCCTCAGTGCACGGATATTAATGGCAACTTTGGACAAGATTCTACCCCACCGAATGTGATTGAACTAAGGGTAGTGATGGAGAGCCCATGGGCCCACATGTCGAGCCAGTATCTCTGCAGCACGGCACGTCTGGATTCGGCTCACATCATGCACCAAGTCTGAATTCAAAATCGACAAGGCAAAATGCAACACGTACGAGCACCTATTTACTCCGGCAGAACAAGCATCTTTGTATCTCAATGGCTCCGGAAGAAACTCGGCCTGAGAAATCAAGCAGCAGACATCACCACTCCAGGACTTGATGGGTGTGCAATGCAGTCTGAGGGGAACAGCCAGAAAGTGATGATGACGGTTCAATACCTTGAACATCTCGCACCAGTTGACAAGTCGGATGAACTCGTCGTGGCAATGCAGGCCTACGATCTTGTACTAGGATTGCCATGGTTCAGTACCCGAAACCCCAATATCGATTGGACATGTCGACGATTAACCTCTCTATGGGCACCTAATGGGAGTGCTCCAGGAGAAGAAGTGCACTTGGATATGACCTCACAGGTGGACAATAACCCCCGGAGGGAAGAAGCTGTTCCTCCAGATATTGAAGTACTTGGAGCAACTGCATTTAACAATCTCTTAGCGAGCGGCACGGTTGTGGAAGCATTTGCTCTACACATTGGGGAATGCTCTGGACTGCTGGGAGCGACATTGGACATTAGATCCTTGGACACACCTAGTGAGACCTGATCGCTGATTGATGACAAGCAGCAGCAGCAGCTGTATTTCCGGCAGAAGAGTTACATATTGATGGTGGTTGAATAACTGCTACCGGCTCGCCGAGGCATGCAGGGAGTACTGCACGGAGGAGTTCCTATCAAGGATATCTTGTTATGACAAGGGCTCCTGGTTTCCGCAACACTTTCACTCTCATTTCCCTGTTCAAACTCAATGCCATTGCATTCAGATTGAGCTGAAATAGAGTTGATAGTCACCGACAATGGAGGGCACATCCCTGGCAAATACAAAGAATATGTCAAGGTCTTTAGTAAGGTCAAGGCGGGGACACTCCCACCACATCGGTCAATTGACCATGCGATTGATTTGGAGCCCGGCCATCAGTGGCCATATGGGCGGATTTACAACCTTTCCAAGGTCAAACTGCACACCTTGAAGGCTTATATTGAGATAAACCTGGCCAATGACTGTATCCAGCGGTCATCATTGCCGGTGGTGGCCCCGATGCTCTTTGCAAGAAACAAAGATGGCGGCTTGAGACTTTGTGTCGACTACCAACCTCTCAACACCAGGACTATTGAAAATCGGTATCCCCGTCAATTGATTTTGGACATGCTTGACCGTATGCGCAGCACCAAAATCTTTACATAGTTAGACCTCCATGGAGCCTACAAGCTCATCCGAATTACAGAAGGTGACGAGTACAAGATGGCATTCAGAACCTGATACAGTCAGTTCGAATACAAGGTCATGCCATTCGGCTTAACAAATGCACCAGAGACGATCCAGGCTTATATTGACAATTGGCTACGACTATACATCGACGACTTTGCCGTTTGTTACCTTGATGACATCCTCATCCACTGTGACAATGAGACGGAAAATGATGATCACGTTCGGAAGGTGTTGCAATGACTGGCAGCCATTCGTCTCTATTGCAATGTGGAAAAATGTCAATTCAGAGTTTCTGAAGTTGGCTTCCCGGGATGTGTCATCTCTTCCGATTGCGTCGGCATGGAGATGGATTGCATTGCAATGATCAAGGACTGGCTGACTCCCAAGTTGATCAAAGACATCCAAGTACTTCTCGGATGCACGAATTTCTATTGCAGGTTCATTCGAAAGTATGCAAAGGTAACCACTCCCATCTCAGATTTACTCAAGATGACAGTCACCTCCAATGTGAATGGACGACAGAAGCCGAACTGGTGTTCCTGAAAATTGAACAGGCCTTCACTTATGCACTGATTCTGCAGCACTTTGACCCGGCCAAGCCGATCATTCTCCCAGCCGATGCAAGTGGCTTTGCAATTGCTGGCACTTTCAACCAGTTTGATTGCTTTGGAATGCTCCTCCCAGTCAATTTCAACTCCCAAAAGTGCTCGCCAGCGAAACAAAACTACAACACATATGATCGCGAACTCTTGGCCATCGTGGAGACGATGAAACAGTGGCGGAATGACCTCAAGGGTGTCAGGCCCAAGATCTTAGTGCAGTGTGAGCATAAGAACCTCCGTTACTTCCAAAGGTCAAAAATGCTCTCTCAACAGCAATCCTGCAGGGCAGAAATCTTATCATCATATGACTTTGTCATCGAGCATATGGAGGGCACCAAAAACCCAGCTGACAGCCCATTGAGAAGGCCCAACTATGAGATCGGCTATGAGAGACCTGTTACACAACTTCTGGCCAGCCTGGCAGCCACTTCAGTAGAGAGTCATGTTGAACCTTGGGACGATCTTCTGCCTGCAATCAAAGCTGCCATGACCACTGACCAATTGGCTGTCGACGTCTTAGGAAAGCTAGTGGACAATCCAATGGGAGCTGGTGCAAATGCGGAAGAGGAGGAAAATGAATAGAGAGTCGTCGCTGGAGCTCTGACCTGTGAAGGAAGGATATATGTCCCTGCAGACGATGCTCTGCATGGCCATGTGATAAGTCACTTTCATGACAATCCTGAATCTGGTCACTTTGGAGCCCTTGAAACCGC
Organism: Trichophaea hybrida; assembly: GCA_015178995.1. Lineage (NCBI taxonomy): Eukaryota > Fungi > Ascomycota > Pezizomycetes > Pezizales > Pyronemataceae > Trichophaea > Trichophaea hybrida. The sequence continues at coordinate 48,258 of WHVE01000229.1, forward strand.
TGAACTAGTATCTAGAGACTTTTACTGGCCAGCAATGGACGCGTACATCTGACAGTATGTGACTGGGTGTGAAGTGTGCCACCGAATCAAGGCCCCGCGCCATGCTCGACATGGAGTCAACATGCCGCTGGAACCACCATCTCAACCATGGGGGGGCTGTTAGGGGTTGCCCCTTAGCATACGTATGAAGTACGTCAGGTTTAGTCTCCCAGGCTTATCACTGACAAAGGTCAGCGTATAAGGAAACACCCCTGAGGATGTCTAACTGATGAGTTTGCATACGGCTCAACCTAGCCGGGTGAAAACCCCATAATAGTCCATGCTACAATAATATGTCTTAGCAACTGGGTTAGCTGCCCAGTGCGGAGACAGTACGCACACTTGATCAGACAGTAACTATGGGAGTAAAAACCTATTGTGCTGGCTAAGGCATGGGACACACCAACCATACTGCCGAAGCACAGTAACTGCCTAAGCAGGGTCCCTCGGGTCAGCTGTGCATTACAGATCAGACCAGTGTTACCTTCGACATCTTGCTAATACTGGGACAAACCATACCCAGGCCTAGCCTCCTGGGAAATGGTTGGACGAGCAATATTATCATAGTATGCGGGACTTTGCTATCCCTAGAGTCAGTAGACAAAGGAGATAAGCTAACTGCGCCCCGGTAGTTGATTCTACCTAAAAGATAAGTGCTTGGATCTAGACTGTCGAACCCCAGCTCTGTGCGTTTGTCACGCGATAACTGAGAGAGCGCACCCCCTTCGGGGAATACCGATAAGACGCGATGACACTAGGTACGTGGCAATGTATGGGTTTGCAGCTCATTAAATCATTGATCACTATTCCACTCGATATGAAGAAAGATAACTAATACGAAGTAATGGTCCAATATGTGCGTGAGCAACGTCACTCTGAATGCAGGATAATCTTCGGGACTCCTGGTGGGGGCTTACGCAATCACACGTTGTCAAACGGAACTCTCCACAACTAACTACCGAGATCAGCTCCGGAGCAACGATCGGATGTTATTTGAACACCCCCTTGCGTGGACTGAGTGTTATCGAGATAGTACTATACACACACATCACAGATTACAGAGAAGTACCGTCACCTCTTAAGCAGGATGTTTGACGCGGAAATACTCACCTATAAAAGACCACCTTACACCCTCCGGTATAAACACAACGATCAAGCTCTTGCAGAACAACCGCAGTCAGAACACGAACACCGGAAAACCACCTGAAATATTATTAAGTTAATTACCTTCAGAATATTATATCTTTATGTCTATTGCGAAAGATCAGCACATCCTGTTTGCACGGATTCTCCACAGTCACGCAAACACTGCTGCCCGCTACACCCACGTCGCACAATATCTTCTCCATCACGACATGGTTGAAGATTATCTACACTATTCCCACACAGGTGAACTCCCCTCTCAAGTAACCTTTGTCAAGTCATCCGAGGACTATCTCCAAGACACCTACGACTTTGAAGCAGGGCCGTACTTCCATAGATGCCCGTATTTCTACACACACAGCAGCGTCGAACACGCGTTACACTTGAATTTCACATCTGTGGTTTTATCATCATCATCAAAGTACGTCTTTATCAAAAGGTGGTTCAGCAATACCGATAAACCACATACATCTATCCGAAGTATCCCCCTATCCGGGGCATCACCATGGACTTCATCACTGACTCGCCTGGATCAATTGCATCTGAGTACCTGGGCATCCTTGTCATCGTCGATCGGCTCACATAGATGGCCACCAACCTCCTGTGCCGGAATGACCTCTATTCACCCAAACAGGCTGGGCTTGTCTTTGAACATGTTATTTGCACACATGGCGTACTGGACAACATCATCACTGATTGCGGCACTCAATTCACAAGTCGATTCTGGACGAGAGTCTACCCCCACCCGAGCATTGATCACTGACTCTCAACTGCCTTCCACCCTAAGACTGACCACCGGATGGAGCACCAGAACCAGATGATGGAACAGTACCTCTGAGCATTTTGGAACAATGAGGAGAATAACTGGGTGGAACTTTTACCCTGAGCCAAATTTGCATACAACAACTCAATGCATTCTTTGACGAGGATGATTACATTCTGGCCCAACCATAACTACCACCCAACCATGCAATTCAAGGCACCAAAACAAACGCGCTGAAAGTCAGAGTTGCAAGCCGACTCCATGGCAGCCAGATTGGAGGAAACTCATTGACTACTCCAAGAGGACCTGCTGGATGCGCAAGTCTGCCGGTTGCAGTACGCCGAAGGCAAGGACATGATTTTTGAGGCTGGTGATAAGGTTTGGCTCTTGACCTGGAATATAAAGACAACTCGGCCTTCCAAAAAATTGGATTATAAGAAGGCTGGACCATACAGGGTGAGTAATGTCATTAATGAGAATGCTTATAGATTAGACTTACTGAGTATGATGCGCATTCACAACATCTTCCACGTCTCTCCACTCGACATATACTCACCGCCCACCATCTGCCAGCCACCATTTGAACTGCAGCCGATGGTAGTCGATGATTCTGACAAATGGGAGGTCGAACAAATCCTTGACTCGAAGCGATACTACCAAAAGCTCCACTACCTGGTCCAATGGGCTGAATACAACAACATTCGAACCAGCTGGAAGCCTGCAGAAAACCTCGGAAATGCTCAAGAGCTAGTTGCCATGCTCCATCAGGAGTACCCTTTGAAGCCACAATGCTAAGCTGTTTTGGGGTCATATCTATGACCATGACCCTATGAATAGAACCTACAAATCCATGACTTTAGTCAATGAATTCGGAAATCAGGAGGTATGGGACAGGCCAAATTGGACAGTATCTTTTAAAGTTTCTTCTTTGGTTCTTCTTTTCTCTTCTCTTATTGGATCATGGCCAGTACACATTGCGTCGGCATGGGTTTTACCGTCTTCTACTGGAGGTGGAGTTACCCCATGCACTGGACCCACTGAAAGGTTACCATTGAGCGGTACTGATCGGTTGTGGGATTATGAGTCCATACGAGGGCGTACGAGTCAGGATCTTTATTATTTTCCTTCTCTTCTCATGTACGGTATGGCAGCCCACGGGGTCTGCAGCTCGAGAGGGGGATGATGTAATGGTGGTGGCCGAGTGATGGCAGCCGGCCGAAGGCCAGGTGACCGCCCAGTATATAGTCAATTCGCGGGAGTGCAATTGCACTCAAGCGATAATTCTACATATTACTCTACTCCATATAACCACATATTCTCATCCGCAACCGTATCTAGTCTGATTGACATCACTTGCCGTATGGAGCCCAACTAGCATGTACTCGTCCATTCCCACGCTATGCTTCCTTGACGTTTGAAATAAGCATGAGTTCTGAAATCTTTGTTTAAAAATTTTTTGGAGTTCCTATCCTGGTAATGAACTTGTGGTAATGACCGTGGATGTTTATTTTTGGTTTGCCAAAGTGATATAATTGCAGTGTTAGCTGCTTCCCTAAATTCGGACATTGCCTTGAGTTCCATTCCTGAACATACCTCAGGTACTTCTCCATCATGGTGTAACAAAATGCAGTTTGAGCTGCCTTGCTTACCCCATTATCAACCATCTCCAGATGCTTGCCAACCTCTTGCTCATGCTCCTCTGACCAATTTGTTGCTACTGTCGCATCTTTCAACAGGTGCCGCTTGAACTCTGGGATTGCGGTGACAGTAACCTTGATGCACCAATTATGGTAGTCATGATAAGGTGACATGTTTGTTCAGGTTCTCAAGCAAAGATTCCTATTGGTCCGCAACTAGCTTCGGAATGCAGCTTCGGTTCCAGGCAGTCCTGAGCATGTTTAAACAACTGGCCAAACCGGGCAAGCTGGTCTGTAGATGCTCTGTATTGGTCTGCAGGGATTTGTATCATTGTTGTTGCCCGCTCATCTGCATTCCAGGTAGAGGTGCACATGTACTATTCTTTCAGGCGGGCCTCAAAAGATTTGCGCTGCCCAGTTGTCATACTATAATTTTCCATATGAAGCTCTCTCTATAGCTTCACCATCGCAATCTCTTTAGGTTTTGCTACCTGTGTTTGGAAGTCGCTGTCTGAACACCTTGTCTGACCGTCAGTAGTACATTCAGGAGTGAAGATTCGTTTGCACTTGTAAAAGATTTCAAGATGTTTGTCAACGTATTTTAACGAGATATTCAAGTGTGATTGCTGGCTGGCTAGTGCAGAAAATTCAATCTGTGCACAAATCATTTTCATAACCTCTGTATCAGATGCACTTTGTGTGATTGATTTCACTGCAACATCACTGGAAACCCAGGGAGAACATCCGGCAAATAAACTGCTTAGCATTTCTCAGATATCCCTGCCATGCCAGGATCGAGTCTTGAAAGCATCAAAGGGTTTGGACAAAATCAGCATATTCGGGTAGTACGGAACTGAGGTGAACCGGCCATTGAATTCAGCTTCCAGCCTCGATCCGTGAGGTACTCCAAAAGCCAGTTTAAGAGGTCTTTCACAATCCCCAAATTGAGTTGGTAAAGCGTATCAGGTTGCGAAAGGTGATAGATATTGCACAGAGGATGATTGCAGAAGACATTTGAAGTCGGTTGCCGATACACCTCGGTGCATTTATCAAGTTGATTTTCCTCGAGGTGCTCCTGATAGCGTGACATACATTGAGGATCGCAGTGGCAAAATTCTTTCCCATGGCCTATCTCCGGTCCCTTTGGTACTTCACACACAGGGAATACACCCCTGACTAACTTCGTGATTATTGCAATCTCCAGGTACTCCCCAATCCATGCTGCTAGCACCGGATAGCATGTACGTTTGAAACCATTGCCACAATCCCACTCATAACAAGTGCTGCCAGGACCAACTTCCCTACGTGGTTTCAGGATTGTATGGATTGCATGATGCCTTGAAGAATCCATATCAGTTGTGCCTTTTGGGGGAACTGGAATGAATCCTATCAGAATCCAGGTGCGACTTGATGCTGCACAATGAATATCTTTCTGCATGTTGCGGATACTAATATATAACAGCCAGGTGCTCTTGTAACCAGAAATATTCATGAGATGGATTTTGTCCAAGGTGATGACTACTTGCACAATTGTGGCACCGTCAGGTAATTGTTCCAGAGTTTCCAACCACCACCCTCCTGAGTTCATCTCACCATTGATTCGATGATCAGTCAAATCGTACAGCTGCATCTGACCCAAATTTTGGTGCTTTGCAAACAGTAAATGCCCCAAAAGAAACTGAATGTACTTGAAAATATCCCTGCAGTATATGTTGCTATATTTTCAATACACCTTAGGACAACTCTCTGCTTCAAGTCCGAGGTTGAGGTACCTCAGCAGCTCCCAGAGCTCAGATGCTGTCTGGAACACAGTTGTACAGGCATTGTCCAGGTCGTGCCACAGATAATCATTTACCCAAGCTTTGCTTTGTATACCCAGATCATGGTCTTGATAATAATCAAAAACATTCGCCAATAGGTGCCATGGGTTCCAATTCGGTTTACGGTGTTTGTCGTACTGGCTTGTAGCCTCTACCACCACTTGCTGACCTACAGCCTCTCTATATACTTCTGCGTAGGTGGTTACAAATATAACCTTGAGTTTCTCTTGCAGCTCAGCTATGGGAACGCTCTCGGAGGTGTGTGTGGCTGGTATGAACTCTTGGGCACTATCATGTTCTCCTGCATTCTTTATTTCTTCTTGTTTTGCTCATCTTGCTACTTACTTGATCTCCAATTTGCTTCTCTTCCAAGCCATACCATTACCTCACCTGTGTTGTCAAATACCTCCGGGTGATCATTTTGATAATGTTGAGCAAGACTAGTGGAGTTGTGGATCTGTATTCCCCATAGTGTGCATCGCAATCGAAAGAATGGGTTTGCCCAATTACGTCGACAGATAACGGCGGTTATAGTATCTCAGCTAGATGGGGTGCGACAAGTGAATGGTAACTGGTCGATAGGGTGTGGCAAGAGTATGGTGAATGGTAGATGGTGTGACACTGGTATGGTGAATGGTAGATTGGGTGCGACTAGTATATGGCAAATGGTAGATGGTGCGACATTTGTATGATGAATGGTCGATGGGGAGCAACAAGTATATGGGGAATGGCAGATAGGGTGTGACGAGTGTATGGCAAATGGTAGATGGTATGTCAAATATATGGTAAATGGTAGATAGGGTGCGATAATTGTATTGCAAATAGTAGATGGTGCGATGTGTCGATAGTGAATGGTAGATGGTGAGCGATTAGTGTATCGTGAGTTATTGATGAGGTGGGACAAGTGGATGGCAAATGATAGATGGTGCGACGAGTGTATGGTGAATGGTGGATGGTGTGTGACAAGTGTATGGTGAATGGTGGATAGGGTGCCATGAGTGAATGGCAAATAGTAGATGGTGCAACAAGTATATGGTGAATGGTAGATGTGGTGTAACAAGTATATGGTCAATGGTGGATTTGGTACAACGAGTATATAGTGAATGATCGATGGAGTGCAAGAAGTGTATGGTGAATGGTGAGGAGCACCGATCCAGGGGTAAACAAAGCAACCAGAGGTTTGCATTGTACAACCCCCCAGCAAAATAAGGCTCTGTGCGATATGACATGTGGGCTTGATAGGACCAGCCTTTACACAGACAAAAAACTATACTTTACTTTACCTGACAAATCGTGTGTACCCCACAATGTGATTGAGTTCCTGTCTCTAACCCCTGCTGAGCCTTGGATTTTCATCATAAGCACTGCACCAAAACCTTCAGGCAGAGGTTCAGATGCACCTGTAGGTGGCGGCAGGGCTCAGATCACATCCAATAGTATAGCTCACTTCCAATGGCAAGGTACCCAAGCCTGAGTCTGATAGGCATTGGATAATAGGAGTTTTCCATGTCTGAATAGTGTTGTATATTCAAATGTATGGTAAATTCTCAATATATTCCCACAATCTGCAACCACTGACAGAGGTTTAATGCAGGTCACCTGCTTTGCCTATATGAGAGATGGACTCCTGAATAGGCAACCACCACTCTTGACAGGCAGATGACTACTTTCAAGTATCCAACTTCAACAAGCAGGGTAATCGCAGGTGTTCATATGATTTGTTTGTTGTAGCTTCAGAATCGTGGAAAAAGTTGGGTGGGCTTTGAGAAACTGCAACCAAGTGTGAGGGGTGATACCCCACCTTTCATCAAGTGATCAACTTGAACACTACTAGGTAACGATAGGTAACAAAGACATGTATCAGAAGTTTCTCGAAAAGGGTGGTATAGTAAGGGCACTGTGGGCGAGTTCGGTGTTCATTGAGTGTTCTTACCCGAATTGCAAGTGTCCATGAACGCATCGTCTCTCCCACAAATGCAGCCTGTGACAGTACCGCTTTCTGAGTGACTACTGCAGATTCGATAGAGATTTTGGCAAAAAGCTTTGAACATCCTGATCTCCTCTTTGTAACTACATCTAAACATTATATCTCAGAATGACCCCTCCAACGACTCCTCTCAGGAAAATCCAGGACACCTGTCTCAATGATATTGCGGTGCTCCTCCACAATGACCCAACCTGAACTACCTGCTCAGCAGTAATGGGTGTCAGATGTGGGACAGGTTTGTTTGGTATCCCAATTGAAATGATCAACCGGCCTGGCTGCCAACTGAAGAACTGCAATGTGAACTGCAACCACTGAAAAACCATCCTCCATATACTGCACCACAAATGATCAGCCCTGATGGACGGCACATGTGGAATGAGTACATACGAACCTGGGATCCATACAAATGGGTTCCACTCTGACCACCTGCACCACCACCACCCCCACCACCCCCACCACCTTCAGTGAACCCAAACGCACCAATGTCTCTACCCCCTGAGAAAGACCAGCACACACCGCATGCTCCGCCTGCACAGCCTGGTCTACCTGGAGCGGAAGAATCTCAGTTCACCTGACAGCCCCCTCCCACTCCACCTGGAAGTGATGGGCCCCAGTACACCCCACATCCTCCTCCCCCTCCAACTGCAGCTTAAGGGCCCTGGTACACTCCACATCCTCCTCCCCCTCTACCAAGACTATCAGCTGTTCCAGGCTCATGGTCCACAAACCCTCCCCCACCTCTGATGCAGACCACCTGCCCTCACACATACCTAGCACAGCTGGGAGCATCAGGAGCACTGACACCGAGAACAGCAACTGCCACATCTGAAGAGACGAGCAAGACTGATGGCACTGCGGCCCCTGGGTATTGGAGCTGGACCAATATGCTACCTAAACTGTCACCCTGGACCCCAACTGCTAACATCCCCTTTGATCAAAACCAGTGGCAAATCACTCTGAGTGAGTCAGACAGTCCCACTCAATATTGTTTCACCTGATGGAACGGGAGATTGAAAAAAGGCCCCATCTGTCGCTGGGGCTAAAGTCACCAATAGATAACTCATGGTTAAGATGGATCAAGTCAAAACGGGGTCCAAGAACAGCCACATGCCTGGGAGAGGTGACATCTCCAAGTTTGAGAATCATGTCCAGCACAAATTGCTGATTCCTCAGCACCCTGAATGGGTGATGGGACCACCCCATTTGAAAACAAGATGGATTGAGGGGCACACTGAATTCGAACTTTGGGACACATATATTTCAGATTTCACCCAGTGTTTTGAGGAGTTCTCACCCCTTGACCGGTTTAATGATTCTGAAAGTATCATGCTTGACTGGATTGACCATTTCATCTGAAATTTCTGCAACCACCTCTGAGAGACAGTGACCAGGACTGTAAAAGATGATTAAAAGAATGGGAAGAGAGGTGGTGGGAAGCGCAAGGCAGAGGGTAGCAGTAATGATTCCCCTCCCAAATGGCATCAGGAAAATACAATATTTTCCCTGGCCTGGCACCCACCTTCAGGGATCCTTCTTGGGGTTCGGAAGGCTCCCAAACCCTCCTGTATGATGATACAATTCTCCAACATACTCCAGGCAGCTCCCAGTACACCTGTGAACTTTCTACAATCGCACAAAAGCATCTCACAGCATTCCTATCTCTTGCTGTGAGGTCCACCAATCTGCTCCTTTTTGTACTCTGCTACATCAAGCATCATCACAAGAGATTTGAATCCATAGAAATATCTAGATTTGATTACACCAATATATTGGCTACATACACCAGCTGGATTTTGAGTGCGCTACTGTGTGAGACTTCTCTCATTCATTTGGATCACAGACTGAGATGACTCCAAACCCTTTGTCTATATGTGTTTTTTTCTGATATACATCACAGTACGTATCCCAATCCACTGGATTATATCCGATTCGTACTGAACCATTCCCTGTTACTGGCCGGATCTCTGGGACCAAGTGGCATGGCCATTCAATTGTCTCCATGGCAATAACTTGTGGTGATGATTTCTGTACCACTCCAACAAACCCATCCAATTCCTGAGAATGCCGTAAATAATGCTCAATATGTGTACCAACAACAGCCAACTCCAGCGGTGATGGTCTATCTACTCAGGTTTTGGGGGACGAAAGTAAATAAGTGTGCAGCTGCAACAGCCGGCCACTAGTCCTCACAATCATCCCACAGAACAGCAAAGTCCTGGTCAATGGTGCAAAGGTGAAGCATAGAACTGAAAATGTGGGGTGGTGCCCATGCAGTTCATCATTTGTATTTTCACCCATGTATATCCATATCACCTCTGGTGGTCTGTTGTGCATCTTACCATCTGCCGCACCCTCTAAGCTGCAGCCCAGCAGGATCCAGTTGATTTGCTGAGGGTTATGAAATTCCGGCATGTAGAATGTGACCTTATTGTGAGGTTGTAAGGTTACATCTTCCTTGAACTCTTTTCCATAGCCCTAGATCACACTGACCTCATCATGGCCCCAGAAATCATGGCAATGCTGCCTGACAAGTGATGGTGATTGAAAGTTTAAACTGCCTCAGAGGTTGTGTACTGGGTCAAATCAAAGGTTCAGATTTGCTGGCAAGGATTCTTTTCTGCTCGGTGCTCCTGGTGATTGGCCGTTTCTCTCAACACTTTATCCTGATAAGGATCGCTGCACTCTTCTCGACCTACCATGAGCGCATGGCAAGTCACCCAGGAGTATATTCCTGGTAGTCCATCACGGTGTAGAAATCATGGTGCTACAGAATCTGTAGCCTGAAGTTGACCCCATTGCTGGCAGAGTACACTTCCTTGACATTCGAAATGTGCAAGTGTTCTGGGATCTTGGTTGAAAAAATATCAGGAGCACCTATCCTGGTGATGAACTCACAGTAATGTCAAACGAGGTGTATTTTCGGTTTGCCAAAGTGATACAATTGCAGCATTAGCTGCTTCCATAAATTCGGACATTTCCTTGAGTTCCATTCATGATCATACTTCAGATGCTTATCCGTCATGGTATGACAAATTGCCACTACAGCTGCCTGGCTTGCCCCGTAAACATCTATCTCCAGATGCCTGGCAACCTCATGTTGGTGCTCGTCTGGCCAATATGTTTCTGCTTTCCCAGCTTCCAACATTCGCTGCTCGGATATCAGCATTTCAGTGACAGTGACCATCCATACAACAAACACAGCAGTCATGATGGTGTGACGTTCTCGTTCAAGCTCCTGAGAAAACATGTTTGTCGGTCCACTGCCAGCTTTGGGATGCAGCTGAAGTTCTAGGCAGTCCTGACCATCTTTAAACAACTGACCAAACCAGGCAACCTGGTGTGTGGACGTTCTGTAGAGCTCTGCTTCGAGTTGTACCATTGTTGTTGCTTGCACTTCTGCATTCCTGGTAGTGGCACACAGCTGGTCTTCTTTGAGGTGCGCCTCAACAGTTCTCTGCTGCCCAGTTGTGATACAATTAATCTCCCTCTGAAGCTGTCTCACTATCATCTCCATCACCACCTCACCAAGTTTCGATGCTTGCACTTCGAAGTCACTTTCTAACTGCCTTGTCTGAGCCTTAATAGTAGGTTGTGGAGTGAAGATTCCTTTGCACTGGTACAAGATTTCGAGAGAATCATTGAGATATTTGAGCAAAATATCCAAGTGCGTTCGCTGGAGGGCTAGTCAAGAAAATTCAATCAGTGCCTGAATTGTTTTCATAATCTTAGTGTCAGATGCACTTTTTGGAGTTGTTTTCCCTGCAATATCACTGGACAGCAGGAGAGCACATATTGCAGATAGACTGCTGAGCATTTCTGGGATGTTCTTGCCATACCAGGATCCATTTTTGAAAACCCCAAAGGGTTTAGAGAAATGCAATATGTTTGGGTAGTGTGGAACTGAGGAGAACCAGGCATGAAATTCAGCTTTCAAGACTGGATCAGGGAGGTACTCCAAAAGTCAGTTGAAGAGATCATTCACAATCCCAAAATAGAGTCAGCGCTGTGTATCTGGTTGCCAAAAGCCATTGACGTTGCACAGTGGATAATACCAGAAGAGATACGATGTGGGTTTGGTTGCACCTCTGAGAATTCATCAAGTCGTTTCTGCTGAGGGTGCTTCTGATAGCATGATATTCATCGAGGCTCCAAGTTGCAAAATCCTTTGCCTTGGTCCATCTCAGGTAACATCGGTACGTTGCACACAGGACCTGCTCCGGCGAATATCTTCGCGATCATTGCAAACTCTGGGTAGTCCCCAGTCCATCTGGCTAGCAATGGGTAGCAGGTCAATTTGAAACAGTAGGTACAATCCGACTCGTGATGAGCGTGACTGATATGGACTTCGCAAAGTGGTATCAGGATAGTATGGATCATATGGTGCCATGAAGAGTGAATATCAGTTGCGCTGTTTGGGGGAACTGGAATGAATCCCACCCGAATCCTGGCACACCTTGACGCTACCCAATATACATCTTTCTAAATGTTACTGATATTCATATATAGCGGCAAGGCACTTGTTACACCTAGCAAGTTTGCAGTAGGGTAATATACAATCACCGACAATGTCCCTGATTAGACGTTATCGGCTATCACTTATTTCGGATGCCAGAGCCAATGTTTTTATGTGGCGAGCCAACGGACATCCACACCATCAATACGCATCGATGGCTGGTCAATAGCCACGGTTGATTCTGCTCCGAATCACCAATAACAAACAGACAGCCAACAAACCGGTGAATGGCATTTGTCAAATAGCCGACTCTTGCTGACAACAAATGGACAGCCGGCAGAAAACTAGATGGTGCCAGCCCAACGCTGACGACTGCTGGAGGCCTGAAAATACATGCCGACTCTGAACAGCAAAGCTGCTGTGAATCAAAAGAGGCCATTTTGTCTCGAGGTTATCAGATCAAAAGAATACCACTAGACCGGAGGCACAAGCCTGCGAGCTTGTGATCATGAAGAATACCAATGGTCTGATTACAATCTAATGACAATATGGATGATAGAGGATGTAGAGATAGAGCACAACAGTAGTTGCGAATGAGCGGGCGTTGGTTTAAAGAAGATCCGAAGGTAGTCACTGTGCTGGAGCTCTAGAGAAAAGTGTGAACAGAAGTATTTGTTAGAAGCGAAGACGAAGGTAGAAAGACCTTGGGTTCTTCGAGGGTAGAAAGGGCATCAATGTTGTCTGCGAGGAGAACAAGCCTTAAAGCTATACGTATTGAAAAGCTAATCTTTTCATTTAGCACCTTTTAGTGATTTCACATCCTGTGCTAACCTCCCAACCTACCTTCGAAGCAAGTCTCAAATCAAGTACAGATACTACTTTGACCAAGTAAATCTGTGGCGAAGCTCCCGGTGTTACATTCTAGTGTTATCAAAGAAACACATCCGACAAAGGCATTCTTTCTACCCACACCGATACATCAAGCGTCATTGGTACCATATGACTCCAACTGACACTGTCGAGTGAACTTCTTCAATTTAGCCCTAATCCCATAGCAGCTTGCAGAAACACAACCTCTCAACTGCTTTGATAGCCTCGACACTATCCTAAACAAAGTTGAAGAACCTTTGGAGGAATACTTTTGGGACACAGCTGATATGCTGTATCTATGGAACCTCTACTGGACAGATGCAGCCAGACAAGGAGGAGGTCTAAGTATCAAAGATCCAGTCTTCGCTGATCATTGGACTAGATACAAAGACTTCCACATAGACTGTGAGAATAAAGAAGTGTGTTTTTGCCAACACAACTGCGGAGGAAACCACACAACATTCCAAAGAGCAGCAGCTGCTCTATCGACCATCATTAAAGCCATTAACCATTGGAATCGGTGAATGAATTCAGAAGAAATACCACCCCTATTTTGATACCTATTCCCACGTTGCTGGTCCTTGATCATGTACACATTCCACCCTGACCACGAGCCATCGGTACAACTGCAGCAACATTCCAGCGCTGAATTCCTCATCTTTCACACCACACCGGTTGAGTATTGTTGTGTTGTCATATAATGGTCAGGTCAGACATGAGCATGACGGATGCCTATACGGTGGTTAGACGGGAACATGCATTGATCCTATCCAGCAACAAGGATAAGCTGGTGATACAATACCAGCCCATCACAAGAATAGACATTCCAGACTCGATTATTGAGCTTTTGGTGGGAATCAACAAGAAGCTCAAATGAATGACCACCCTGATTCAGAAAGCAAGGGAGAGAAATTTTGAGATACAGACGGCCCTCCCAGGATGGGCCAAAACTTATAAAGGCCTCATCATAAGGCAAAAGGAAATATATGATGCCGTTTAGCTGGGAGTGGAAAAGATGGAAAGGGCTCAATTCGAGCAGCATTCAGACATATTCGTCCAATCAGAAGTGTTTGCAGGTAATATCCAAGCAGCCTTTGTAGTGATCAAGGCCCAATCCACCAAAGTCTACAAGGAGCTGTGTTCAGCCCTTAGCGAGCACATCCAATGTTCTGAAAGAGCCTGGGGATCCCTTTCAACTCTGCTTGACAATAGGGAACGAGTCCAAGAACACCATGCTCTCTAAGTATATACCCAATGCCAGGAGCTGGCAGATGTTTGGATCAAAGCCAAAGAAGATGGTAATCAAATGTCTGGGCTATATGCCAAATCTCCACAGGAAGCAAAAAAGATACGGGAGGAAGTACAGAAAAAGGTAGAAAATACAGGGCAAGAAAGAAAGGCAGCAGAGAAAAGGATAAAAATGGACTTTGAGCGGAAATTCAATAAACTCACTAGAGCCTTGCAGACGAAGCTCTGGGATGAAAGAATAAAGAAATCAATATGCTCAATGGCCCAGTCAGTATTGAAATGAAAGGAAGGGGATACCACGCTGGTTGAGCAGAACTTCTGCCATCAATATACCATAAGTAAAGGCGTTGGAATAGCGATCAAAGAGGTTGTGACTCCAGAACTGAATGATAATGGAGATGGCGCAGGAGGCATTGGAGGACTCCACATCTTCTGGCTCAAGCTCGAGTAGCTCCAGCTCCTCGAATAGTGGAGACGATTTTCTCCCATCTCTTCCACCACCCAAAGAAATGCACTATAGTGAACCACCAAGGCTACCGCCAGGACTACCACCACAAGTACTACCTCACCCACTGAGAGCTCCGAATTGAAACAAGAAGCAGAACATTGATCTTCCATACAAATTTAAGGGATATCCAACGAACAGGTCAGAATCGTACCGCCACTGGATTGCAGTACTGGATTGCTATCTTAGGTACTTCAAAGATGAGTATAACAATGACAACAATACGATCATCTTTTGTTGGAAGTATTCCTCCAGACAATGCATTCGCCTGGTACAATAACCGACAAACACAACTTGGGAAGCATTTTCAGGTTGACACATGGTCTGCATTTACCAGCACTATGAAGGAACACTTCATCGACCCGGAGTATAAAACAGAATGCCTCGAAAATATGCACAAATTGCAGTACCAGGTACATATCCAGGACTACATCGTCAATATGGAGGACTTAAACTACCAGGTCTGCATATCAGAGATTGCATGGTGCTATGCTCTGCACAGCGGACTCAACAAAGAAATCAAGGATCAAATATCCTGTTCAAAGATTACAACAAACAAGAACACAGAATACGAATGACTGCTCAAATATGTCGGCTGCCCATATGAGAGATACCTGGAAGAAAAGCCCAAATACAATGATCACCAACCCAAAGAAAAAAAGAACATTTCGGGGAAGCGTGATGATATCGGCAATGATAAGAGCAATCAAGGAAAGAAGAACTTGGGGAAGGTTCTGACTCGAACAAACCTCAAACTGAGAAGATGGGTTCTGAGCCAGACAATAGGGACAAACGCGAAGCTCAGAAAGGCATTCCGGAATCTCTGTTCGATGCAAGAGCCCAGGGCAAGAAGTGCAAGCACTGTGGTTCTTTGGAGCACCGATGGGTATTCTGTAAGAATGCCATCATGATCTCCTCCAGCAAGAAGAAGAAGGATCAGAAGCCTTAAAAGGAAACTTCGAGGCCAGAACTAACCACCTCTTCTTTGAAGGCCAAGTCCAGGAGTCCGGCTGACTGAATTACGACACCAGCAGCAGCCTCAAGCTGTCGAGTGCTTCTTGAGGTTGACTGCGACGATAGGGAAATTGCTGGATGAAACAAGTGTCTTTTGTTTTCCCTTTGTTCTATTGAATAAGCGGTCTTTCTTATGGGATTTTGAGGTACAGATACCTCTTGTTTTTGGTATTTATGGGTACAGATATTGATATTTCTTTTGGGATTTTGGACTGACGAATGCGGTTATTGGTAGTGTTTATTAGTTTTTGATATTCAATATACTTTCATTTCTGCTATTGAAGAAAGGGTGTCTGAGGATGAGTTCAATACTCGATATATACTGTTCATATAACTGCCAACTGTGTCACGGTTGTGTCGAGTGAGGATCGAAGAAGGAATAAGGATCGATGAAGGGGAAAGGGATTACGAAGGAAAACAGGTTTTGATAAAAAGGAATCAGGTTTTGTTGGAAGGAATCAGGTTTGGTTGGTTGCGTTGTAAATATGGCGTGATGGTTATGGCATAGGCCGCAGACTGAAAGGGTTGTGTACATAGTTGGGTGGAGTTAGGATGTATTTTGGAACGAGTGAGCAAAGGTGACGATGGTCGCGTTAACTGTATATAAGGATGCTGGATTTGCGGAGGATAGGTTTGTTCTTCACTCGTTCTCTAGTCTACAAAACAATGAATAGCTTCGGCACCAATCATTGTTCACTTCTGTGATTCAAGATTTCGAGTCTCTTGCCTGTTACGCAGTACCCGCGATCACTGCATCACCGCACAATACCTCTGTCTTAGTTTGGTTTTTATAACCCCTAGAACTCCGAGCCTTGAACCCTTGACAGAAGAACGAGTCTATAATCGATTCTACTGGTTATATTTTAGTATATGTGCCGCTACTCCCATCGAAGCGGTTGTTACTTTTGCCATAGACCCTGCAACACCCTTTGCTCCGTGTTTAAATCAGTTGGAAACTTCCAAAATAAGCTCACAGTACACAGCTTTTGGAGACACTCCTGCGTTGTGTGCCTGTGGAAACATCGACGAGAAGGATCCACGCTGTTTTAGATGCCAGCATACGACAGCAATAAACCTCAACAATCCCGAATCAATTTCCTCGACCTAGCTGGTCGAACCCTCAACCTCTTCGAACAAGAACCCCTGAACGCCTTTGATAGCATCGACGCTATCCTCAACCAATCCGAGGAACCTTTGGAAGCATACTCCTGTGACGAACCACAAGAGGTATCTCCTTGGAATAGCTACTGGACAGAAGCAGCAAGAAACGGCGGAGGCCTCCAAATCGACGACGCAGTATTCAAAAACTTCTGGACCAAGTACTACGGTCTTCACGTCGATTGCCAAAACAAAGAACCGTGCTACTGCGAATATAACTGCGGAGGAACACATACAACAATCGGTTGAGCAGCAGAAGCTCAATCCACGATATCAGAATCTACGATCAAGGCAACACAGAAGAACATAGAAAGCCAAATCTCGTGGGCAGATTACAACGAACGAAAAGCGAACAAGTGAAAGGGAGTTGACCGCGAATTACATCCGGCTCCCTTACCAACCCCGCTAATCATCGTAACAACACCCAGCAAACACGAAGTGTTCTTCTGGTAGATGGTCAACCCGTTTCTAGAAGCAGAAATCGAAGCGGCAGTTCAACATATCCAAAACAACATAGACAAAGTCAGAGACTGTTTGTCAGAACCTCGCCTCCTCACGGCGGCCCTCTACATCATCAGAAAGATGTCCGGAGAACCTTCACGATCGACTCGCAATGTCACGTTGACCGGAGCCTTACAGATGGAGCTGGAAATTGTGGCAACAAAAAATACCGAAATCATGAGCGAAGCACAGCTCAGGGAGCACATCGGGGACATCAACAAAGGACTGAAAGCAATAAGCCAACTACCAACAACCAGCAGACTGAACGAATTGCTCAAGGAACAGCAATCTGTGAAGAATGCGGAAGTACGAATATCGGAATTGTTGGCAGAAGGAGAAAAAGTCGTCCAGGAAAGGGACAATCTGAAGCAGGAATTACTGCTTACTCAACAAACAGCGGCAACAACAGAAACACCGCAAACATGCAGTCATGGGGACCTGGTTGAAGAAATCCGGATCCTAAAACAAGCATTGGAGGAAGCAAATCCAGACCTGGCGGAGTTGAAACAAGATCTGGAAGATGCTCAAGCTCAAATGGAGAAGTTTAGGGACCTGGCAGAAGAAAATCGACAACAGGTAACCAGGATTCTGAAGTTCACAGAGGGAAGAGGGGGAGAGTCAAGAGTAAGAACAGAAGGGGAAGAGCGAGAAGAGAAGGTGAATGATATCACCAGTTTTTCAGGAGAAGATAGGAAGGAACTTCGAGGGTGGAAGGTGCAGCTGGCATTGAAAATCGCCGGAAAGCCGAAGGCATTCAACAACGAACAGAAGAAGCTGAGGTATGCAGTTGGATGTCTGAAAGGAGTGGCTCTGGCACAGTTAATGCCACACTGTGACGAAATCTCAGGGGAAGTCAAACTGAATACCCTGAAAGACCTAGTTGACCTGCTGGATGTAGCATTCGGAGATCAAGACAGAGCAGCAACAGCGAAGAGAGAACTCGAGAAACTCAGGCAACGAGACCGCGAATTCTCCAGTACTACGCGGAATTCCAATGATACGTAGTAGATACCAACTGGAACGAAGATGCACAATTGGACGCACTACGGAAAGGGCTGTCCAACGAACTCAAGGACTCCATACAGCACATCGAGGAGCCAGAAGGCATGATCGAATTCGTTAAGATGGTGTCGAAAAGGGATTCACAGCTCAGGAGAAGAGCCGCGGAAAAGAAATCTGGAAAGTGGGAAGGATATAAAAGGTCCGATGCAACGACCAACAACACATCCGCCCCAGACGCAGCACCTGCCGGATCAGTCCAGGTTATCACGGCCCCGCTCCAATGGACCTCTCAGTAGTAAAAGGAAAGAAGATTACACCTGAGGAAAGGAAGAGACGAAGGGAAGGGGGATTATGTATGTACTGTGGGGATAGCAGACATTTCGCGGCATCATGCCCAAGGAAGCTGAAGGCAGCATCAGGACAAACGGAAGTGTCACCGTTTAAGAAGGCAGCGAATGAAGGGATGCAGATTCGACAACAGGAAAAGGAAAGGAAGTGGAATCGGGAAAAGTTTAGTCCAGTGCAATAAGGATGGCAATTGCGCTGGAAACAAATCTCCTTTGTCAGTCAATGCTAGTTTTGGTATTTCGCAGTTTTCTATATCAAGCGCAGAAATAAAAGAGTCTTCTATGGAAAGCAAACACCTCGTTGTGAAATGCTCGCTGAAAATAGAAGACAAGATCATTGATACCCACGCTTTGATAGACTGCGGAGCTACTGGAAAAGCATTTATTGACAAAGATTTCGTCCGCCATCATCAGTTATTAGAACAAGAATTAAAAGAATCAAGAGAATTAGAAGTTATAGATGGAAGGCCCATCGAATCAGGAACCATCACCACTATGGCTAAATTGAGCTTAGGCATACGCGGACATCAGGAGCAATTACCAGCATTTGTTACGAAACTTGGACACTATCCAATCGTACTTGGATTACCATGGCTACAACTCCACGATGTTACAGTCAAATTCCAAAAGAAAAGAATAGGATTCGAAAGCAATTACTGCCAGAAGCACTGTCAACATCATTCGAGCATATGGGTATGGGGAAATCATATGGAAACAACGGAATCTGAGGGATCAAAACTGGATATATGCGCCATAGCAGCAGCCCCATTTATGAGACGGAATAAAAAGGAGAAACTCAAGGTGTACGCGGTAACCTTATACGAAATCAACAAGGCCCTAGAAGTGAAGGACCTTCAAGAAAAACCGCTAGAACAGTTAATTCCTAAGGAATATCATGAGTTTCTCCCCCTCTTCGATAAAGTAATCGCTGAAAGGCTACCACCACACAGACCGTACGATCATAAGATTTCACTCCAAGACGGATTCACACCACCCTTTGGACCAATATACAGCCTGTCAAGGAAGAACTTCAGGTCCTGAAAGAATGGATTGAAAAGAATTTGTCAAAGGGATTCATCAGATCGTCATCATCACCATGCGGAGCACCGGTGTTGTTCGCACCTAACCAAATGGAGGCTTACGACTGTGCGTGGACTATCGAGGACTCAACGAAGGAACCATAAAAAATCGATATCCACTACCATTAATCCAGGAAACCTTGTTGAGATTGTCAAAAGCCAAGTGGTACACCAAATTAGATGTCCGAGATGCATACAATATGATTGAATAGCAGAAGGAGACGAATGGAAAACGGCGTTTAGGACCCGTTATGGCCTGTTCGAATCCCTCGTTATGCCCTTCGGACTCACAAATGCACCAGCCAGCTTTCAGGAATTTATCAACGATACTCTTCGCCCTTTCTGGACATCTTTTGTACGGCATTCCTGGACGACATCCTCATCTACAGTGACAATTTAAAGGAACATAAGGAACACGTCAGAGCAATAATGACGACGCTTAAAGAGGCCGGTCTGTATCTGAAAGCGGAAAAATGCGAGTTTCATCAACAGGAAGTGAAGTACCTGGGATTGATAGTTGGGGTAAACGGGATTAGAATGGATCCAGAAAAAGTAACAGCGGTGAAGGAGTGGGAAGCACCTGGCAAGCTCAAGGAAGTTCAAGCATTTTTAGGATTCGCCAATTTTTATCGAAGATTTATCAGGAATTACAGCAGGGTGGTCCAACCGTTAACAAAGCTAACGAAAAAGCTGGTACCATATCACTGGGGACCCGATCAGAAACGAGCCTTTGCGGAGCTAAAAGAAGCATTTACAACAGCACCAGTTCTAGCACACTTCGACTATGAGAAAGAAATCGTTTTGGAAACTGATGCCTCGAGCTATGTGTCTGCAGGAGTACTATCCCAATACGACGATCAAGGAATCCTTCATCCGGTAGCATTCTTTTCGAAAAAACATACACCGGCAGAAGAGAATTACGAGATTTATGATCAAGAACTGGGAGCCGTAGTTAAAAGTCTGGAACAATGGAGACCAGAATGTGATGGGTCAGTACATCCTATTAAGATACTGACGGACCACAAGAACCTCGAATACTTCATGACGTCAAAGCTACTTAATAGAAGACAAACTAGATGGTCGAATTCCTGTCAAGATTCAAGTTTAAGATTATATACCGCCAGGAAAGCAAGGTCAAAAGCCCGATGCACTGACCAGAATGCCAGGAGACATTCCTCCGAAGGGGGGGGCAGAAAAAACCCAACAAATCGTGCTCAAAACGGAGAATCTCGACAAACCAATACAATAAGGACTAGTGATAGCATTCGCAGAAGTGGTGAATCAGGACGAAACCGATCCAAAGGAGTTGTGGAACTGGATTAAAAACGTATGCAAGGACTGCCCATTCGATAGCAGCGAAGGACTGTGTCTCAACGCAATGGACGTCAAACAAGATTCGGACAAGCTGCAACTGATACAGGACCATAATGATATACCGGCAGCAGGACATCCAGGACGAGCAAAAACCTTCGAACTCCTCAAAAGAAATAATCAATGGCCAGGTATGAGGAAGGACGTGGACAGGTACGTACGAAACTGCCATGTATGTCAACGCAGCAAAGCAACTCATCAGAAGATCCACGGATGGCTCAAACCACTGGAAATACCGCAACAACCTTGGAAGGATCTGAGTATGGATCTCGTGGTGGGATTACCGGAAAGCGATGGGTACAACGCCATATGGGTAGTGGTTGACAGATCGTCAAAAATGAAACATTTGGTGCCATGTCGGGACGATACAGACGGCAAGAAGCTGGGCGAGATGTTTATACGAGAGGTGTTCAAGTTACATGGTTTACCGGATACCATAGTATCAGACAGAGGACCCAATTGGCGTCAGAGTTCTGGAGACACGTTTGTGAAAGACTTGGAATCGAACGAAGGCTGTCAACCGCATTTCACCCACAGACAGATGGACAAACGGAACGAATGCACGCTATTATGGAACAGTACCTCAGGGCCTTCGTCAATTATCAACAGAACGACTGGACACAGTGTCTACCAATGGCAGAATTCGCGTCGAACAATCACGCATCGGAAACAACAGGATGCTCACCGTTCTTTGGTAATTACGGATTTCATCCAAGATTGACCTTTAGCCAACATCCGATTCAGAATGGGAACGATATCAGGGAAATAAACGCAAATACCCTCTCCCAGAAAATGAACGATATCTTCCAACAGATGAAGGCTGAAATGACTCGAGCACAAGATATTCAAGCGGAACAAGCAGACAAGCATCGACGAGAGGGAGTGCAGATGGAGGTTGGGGATCGAGTCTGGATGGACGCCAGGAATATTACAACACAACGACCCAGCAAGAAGCTTGACTGGAAACGCCTGGGACCATACAACATTACGGAGGTTATTAGTCCGTGGGCTTATCGATTACAATTACCCAAGGACCTTCACATTCATCCAGCACAATCAATCTCCCGCTTGACCAAAGTATCGGAAGACCCTTTGCCAGGGCAAATCGAATCGGCACCACCTGCAGTTATCGTGGAGGAGAAGAAGAATACGAAGTGGAACGTATCGACAACTCGAGGATGTTTGACGACAACTGCAGTACCTGGTTAAGTGGAAAGGCTATGATGAACAAAGCTGGGAACCGGCGGTTAACGTGGATGAGCTTCAAGCAATTGATGTTTTCTATGCGGAACAACCTGGCAAGCCCGGGTCAACAGCTTCGCAGGAACTTAGCATGTGGGAGTGGGAGCTACTGTCACGGTTGTGTCGAGTGAGGATCGAAGAAGGAATAAGGATCGATGAAGGGGAAAGGGATTATGAAGGAAAACAGGTTTTGATAAGAAGGAATCAGGTTTTGTTGGAAGAAATCAGGTTTGGTTGGTTGCATTGTAAATATGGCGTGATGGTTATGGCATAGGCCGCAGATTGAAAGGGTTGCGTACATAGTTGGGTGGAGTTAGGATGTATTTTGGAACAAGTGAGTAAAGGTGACGACGGTCGCGTTAACTGTATATAAGGATGCTGGATTTGCGGAGGATAGGTTTGTTCTTCACTCGTTCTCTAGTCTACAAAACAATCAATAGCTTCGGCACCAATCTTTGTTCACTTCTGTGATTCAAGATTTCGAGTCTCTTGCCTGTTACGCAGTACCCGCGATCACTGCATCACCGCACAATACCTCTGTCTTAGTTTGGTTTTCATAACCCCTAGAACTCCGAGCCTTGAACCCTTGACAAACTGTGACAGATGACAAGCAATTACCATCGAACTTGATTAAAACCTCACTTGAACCTCATTCATCAACCAGGGCCAATTATGGCCGGAGCTGTGTCGAAAGGCAGTTCACCATGGTTGTCAACCGAAAAGATCAGAAACGCAAGGCTGCAGCCAGCGCACCTCAGCCTGGTCCCAAGAAATGCAAACAATTACTGTCGATGGTTCACGGCTTGGTATGAAGGGTTCAGGGCTCAGGATTCTGGGGTTATAAATTAAAAGAGCCGGAAGGCTCAAGGGTCAAGAATAGCCTGTAGCTAAAGAAACAAAGCCTGTGCGCAAGAGACTCGATCCAAAATGACCAAGTGTGAAAGAAGTGAAAGCCAGGGCAAATTGATTGTTTCATAGGCAAGAGAACGAGTGAAGAAACAAACATATCTTCTGCTGAACGCATGGATAATGTACAGTAATTTCACCCATTCAGTAATACATCCGAACTCCTGCTTTCTTTGTACACCACTTTCGTATGATTCCTGTATTTTCTGAAAACCATACTTCGAAACCTGATTTCATTCTCGTTGTGTGATGGCCTCCGTTCAAAACCTGATTTCATTCTCATCATGCTTTACCCAACGTTCGAAACCTCATTTCCTTCTGGTTGTGCTTTAGCATCCGTTCAATACCTGATTTTATTCTCGTCGTGCTTTATTATTCAGGATCATCACCCCACCAGCAATTGTCACTAGACACAACCGTGAGAGTAGCTTCCCCCTCTCCAATTCTGAGTACCTACAAGGTTCACGATCCAGGCTTGCCAGGTTGTTCCGTGTGAAAATTGTCGATAGGCTCAAGTCCAACTACGTTTGCCACCAGTTCCCAGCTGCGCTCATTGTAGCCCCTCCATTTTACCAATTACTGCAGCTGTCTCAGGAATGGTCTGGAATCGTCTATCCGCTCAACTGCATACTGCTCTTCTCCGTCCACTTTTACCAGTGGTGGGGGTTCTTGCTTTGGATTCGGAAGGGGATCCTGGGTGGGCTTCTCAAGTCGGGATATCGGTTGAACGTCGTGAATGTGTAGTTGATTTGGTAATTTCATTTTATAGGCCCATGGACTGATGACCACAGTGAGTTCATATGATCTAATATGTTTCTAGTCAAGTTTCTTACTGGGTCGGGCTGTCGATTTATTTCGTGCGTCCAGCCATACCTCTTCGCCGACATGTAATGGTATAGCAACCCTTTGAGATTTGTTGGTCTGTTCGGATTGTACAGCTTGGGCTCTTTTCACTTCTGCTCTGAGTTTGCTAAAGAGTTCATCCATTAGTTGGGCCAACTGCTGTGCGTTTAGGTTGCGAATATCATTCGGGGCCTTAACTGGATGTTGGCCGAAGATCATTCGCGGACGAATGCCATAGTTGCCAAAAAACGCGGAGCAATCGGTTGCCTCTGAGGTATGATTGTTAGCTGCGAACTCCGCCAATGGTAGCCACCTGACCCAATCGTCCTGTTGATAATTGACAAGATTCTGTAGGTACTGTTCCATTACCGCAATGGGTCAGTCAGTTTGGCCGTCAGTCTGAGAATGAAATGCGGTTGACAATCTTCATTCGATTCCCAATCTTTCGCAGATGTATTTCCCAAATTCTGAGGCAAATTACAGCCCTCAATTGGGCACGATTGTTTCAGGCAGTCTGTGCAGTCTAAATATATCTTCGATGTACATTTTGCCCAGCTTCTTCCGATCCACTTCGTCAGTACAGAGTTCCAGGTGTCGCATCGTTGTCAGGCGATCAACCATCACCTATACTGCGTTGAACCCTTTGCATTCTGATAGTCCGACTATGAAGTCCATACTCAAATCCTTCCATGGTTGCTCTGGTATTTCAAATGGCCACAACAAGCCATGAGTCTTTCAATGGGTTGCCTTGCTCCTTTGGCAGGTGTGGCAATTTCATACGTACCGATCCATATCCTTCCTTATCTGATTCCAGGAGCGACTTCATCATTGCAAGTAATAAGTTTTTGCTCGTCCTGGATGTCCCGCGACCGGAGAGTGATAGCATTCTTGGATCCACTTGAGTTTATCATTGTCTATTGGTTTGATCTGTTCAAATTCGGCGACATCCAGTGGTTCATTCCTGTATGTGCCTAACTCTGGACATTGCTTGCATACCTGGTTTATCAAGTTCCACAGCTCGTCAGAATTTACCGAGTCGTTATCGAGTTTAACTGTTTCCATAAATGCTATTACCAGGTTTTGGCGCAGTTCCTTGTTGAGGTTTTCTGTTTTTAACACAATTCGTTGGGTTTTTTCTGCCCCCCCTTTGGAGGAATGTCTCCTGGTATTCTTGTAAGTGCATCGGGTATTTGACCTTGCTTTCCTGGCTGATAGTGGCAAGGGTTTGAGGCTCAGGGTTCTAGCAGTTATCAAAACCAAACAGGAGTTGCAGTGATCGAGGATACTGCGTAACAAACTAGGGACTCAAATTCCGGAATCACAGATGTGAACAAAAGTTGGTGCCAAAGCTGTTGATTGTTTTGTAGACTAGAGAATGAGTGAAGAACAAAGCTATCCTTCACTAAACCATCGTCCTTATGTACAACTAAT
Source organism: Trichophaea hybrida (assembly GCA_015178995.1). Classification (NCBI taxonomy): domain Eukaryota; kingdom Fungi; phylum Ascomycota; class Pezizomycetes; order Pezizales; family Pyronemataceae; genus Trichophaea; species Trichophaea hybrida. The sequence continues at coordinate 73,617 of WHVE01000229.1, forward strand.
GCGACAATCATCATCTTTACTCACTTGTTCCCAAATACATCCAAACCTCAACCAACTACGTACCCAACCCTTTCCATCTGCAGCTCACATCATAACCATCACGCCATATTTACAAAGCAACCAACAAAACCTGATTCCTTCCAACTAATCCTGATTCCTTCCAACAAATTCTGATTCCTTCCAACAAAAGCCTGATTTCTTCCACTTAAACCTGTTTCCTTCCTTGCGTCCCGTATTCTTTATATATCCTCCATCGATCATCACTACTTCTGCAATCCTCACTTGACACAACCGTGACAGATAGACTAGCTTCAACTTGATCCTTGACAAGAACTCGGACCACCTTGTTTGTCTTTGGTTCAGCAATGTGGACGTCATACAGTACTCCAAGGTCTTGTGATCAGTGAGGATCTCAATAGAATGTACTGATCCTGTTCATTTGGATCTCCATTTTTCCAGGCTTTTGACCATCGTGCCTAATTTTTGATTGTAGATTTCATAATTGTCTTCGGCAGGCAAATGAATTTTGGAGACATAGGCTACTGGGTGTAGCACTCCTTGGTCGGCATACTGAAAGAGGACTCCTGCAGACACGTATCTTGAGGCGTCAGTTTCAAGTACTATCTCCTCATCATGAACAGAATGGGATAACACTGGTGCCATCGTAATGGCTCCTTTGAGTTCCGCGAACACCCTTGTTTGATCTGGTCCCCAATGGAAAAGTATTAACTTTTTAGTAAATTTTGATAACGGTCGTACCACCCTGCTGTAATTCCGTATGAACCATCAATACAAGTTAGCAAAGCCTAATAAGGCCTGGACTTCTTTATGTTTCTCCAGTGCTTCCCTGATTTCAACTGTTTGGACTTTCTCCGGGTCCATTCAGATTCTGTTTACTCTGACAATCAACCCTAGGTATTTGACTTCTTTCTTATGGAACTCGCATGTTTCTCCTTTTAGGTAGAGGCCGGCTAGCTTGAGAGATGTCATTACTGCTCAGACGTGTTCCTTGTGTTCTTTCAGATTGTTGCTGTAGATGATAATATCATCCAACAAGCCGTGCAGAATATATACAAGCATGGTCGTAACGTATTATTGATGAACTCTGGGAACAACACCTGTGCATTGGTAATTGCGAAAGGTATAACTAGGGATTTAAAAAGTCTATAGCGGGTCCTGAAAGCTGTTTTCCACTCATCCCCTTCTGCGATTCTAATCATATGATATGCATTGCGGTCATCTTACTTGGTGTAATAGCGGGCCATAGAGAGTCTTAGGAGGGTTTCCGGGATTAATGGTAGGAGGTATCAATATTTCATTGTTCCTTCATTCAGGCCTTGGTAATCGACACTGAGTCTTGAGCCTCCTCCCGGCATTGGAGCAGAGAGTACTGGAGCTCTGCAATGTGATGAAGACAACCAGACAAATCCCTTGGACAAATTTTTCTCAATCCATTTTTTTAAAAGTTGTTGCTCTTCTCGAGATAAGCTGTAAATAGGTCCAAACGTCAGTGTGAACCCCTCTTGTGGTGTTATTGTGTGATTGTAGGGTTGGTGCGGTGGTAGCGTTTCTGCGACTACCTTCCTGAACAAGGGTAGAAACACGTGATATTCCTTGGCGATGACTTCTTCAATGCGTTACTGCTGTAGGTCTTGTACTCCCAAAGCTTTGTTAATTTCATACAGTGTAACGGAGTGAACCTTGAGTGTCTTCCTGCTTATTCTCCTCCCCAATGTGATGCTGCTACTGCGCAGATGTCTAATTTCGGCCCTTCCAGATCTATGGCTGTTTTTTTCCATCTGGTTGCCCCATTGCATACGCTTGAATAATGCTGGCAGTGCTGTTGGCAATAACTGCTTTTGAAGCCAATCCATCAGCTCTGGAATTTGACCATGATATTGTAGAGTTGTAACCGTGGAAATACCAGCACGATCGGGTAATGCCCTACTTTGTTATGAACGCTGGTAATTATTTCTGATGAGCTCATATTTCTATATTGAATTTGGCCATGGCCGTAATGGTTCCTGATTGGATGGATCTTCCATTGATGACTTCTAACTCCCTTGACTTTCATAATTCCTTCTCTTTTTACTGATGAGGGCAAACAAAATCTTTATCTACAAATGGTGTTCCCATGGCTCCGCAGTCATTCAGGGCATGTATATCAATTAACCTGTCTCCGATTTTCAGCGAACATTTAACAACAAGATGTTTACTTTCCATTAAACACTCGTTAATTTCCACACTACTAATCGAAAATGGCAAAATTCCAACACAAAATTTAACAACTGTAGACAAAGGAGATTTGTACCCAGCGCAATGGCCATCCTTTTTGCACTGGTCTAATCTTTTCCCAACTTGACTTCCTTTTCTTTCCTTGTTCCCAAATCTGCATTCATTTCATTTCCTGCTTTCTGAACAGGTGTTACTGCCACCTGTCCTGATGCTGCTTTCGATTTTCTTGGGCACGATACCATGAAGTGCCTGCTATCTCCGCAATACATACAAAGTCCTCCTTCTCTTTGCCACTTGCGTACTTCTGGGCTAATTGTCATCCCTTTGACTACTGAGAGATCTATCAGAGTGGGGCCAAAGTACCCTGTTACCATTCCCGCTGGTACTGAATCTGGGGCAGGTGTGGTGTTGGTTATTGGGTCAGGTGTCTTGTAGCTTCCTTCCTATCTTCCTGACATCTTTTCCGCCGCTTGTCTTGTTATTTGTGAGTCTCATTTTGTGCACAATTTGACGAATTCAACCAGGCTTTATGGCTCCTCGGTGTGTTGTAGGGAGTCCTTGAGTCCGTTGGATAGTTTGTTATAGAACGCATCAATTTGGGCTTCGACATTCCATTTGACGTCTGCTATGTATCTGTGGAATTCTGCGTAGTACTGAGACAACTCGCGGTCTCTTTGCTTGAGTTTCAAGAGTTCCCTCTTGGCCGTCGCTGCATTATCTTGGTCTCTGAAGGCTAGGTCTATCAAGTCAACTAGGTCTTTCAAGGTTTCGCACTTGACATTTCCGGAAATCTCATCGCATAACGGCATCAATTGTGCTGATGTTACCCCCTTCAGGCACCCCACTGTGTACCTCAGCTTCTTCAGTTCGGTATTGAAACCTTTTGGTTTTCCAGCAATCTTTAAGACTGACTGCACCTTCGAACCTCTGAGTTTCTTTCTGTCTTCTCCCGAAAAGCTGGCAATCTCATTTATCTTCTCTTCCCATTCTTCTCCCCTCTCTTCTGTCCTTCCTTCCCTCAATCTCAAGATTCGAGTTACCTGTTCCTGATTTTCCTCTGCTATACTCCTGAACTTTTGCATCAGTGCTTGAGCATCTTCCAGGTTGTGTTTCAATTCTGCCAGATCAGGGTTATTCTCTTCCAATTGTTGTTCTAGGTTCCGGACTTTTTCCTCCAGATCTCTGTAATTGCACTCTGTGGTTCTTTCCTCCATGGTTTTTAATCATTGTTGCATATCAAGCAGCTCCTGTTTCAGGTTGTTTCGTTCCTGGATGACCTTTTCTCCTTCTGCCAGCAATTCCGATATTCGTACATCTGTATCTTTCACAGATTGCTGTTTTTTGAGCAATTCATTCAACCTGCTGGTTGTCGGTAACTGAGCATGGACTGTCAGTCCTGGGTGGATTGCTTGGATATGTTCCCGGAGTTGTTTTTCTTCCATTGCCTCAATGTTTGTGCGTATTACGTTTTCCAATTCCTATTGGAGTTCTCCGGGCAATATCACATTACGGGCTGTTCTTTGAGATTTTCCTGACATGTTTGCAATTTTTGAATGGTGATTGATGTAGGTATTTGTTGATTTTCCACCCAAAAATTTTTGCTACATCGAGGTACTCGTCAGAGATGTGCCTCCAGGTATCGCTTTTCCAGTATGTCCAGCAGTCGTTGCCACCAGGAATTTCGCACCAGATACTCTTATTGGGGTTCCAGCATATTAATGCCCAATGCCAAATCGTTGTCAGTCAAATATCCAAAAGTCGTATTGGTCGTCGTCCAAATAATCCCCATAATTGCAGGTGCAGCACAGATAATTGGAAATACGGTCGTACCCACCGGTACAACACTTTCCGTGAAATTGGTTTTTTAAACCCAAATATTGGCTTGTGAGTTCTGTGAAGGTCAGGGTGTATATGGATATGGACAAAGACAGTGGTTTTGGAGGTTGAAAGGCGAGTGCCAATATTTATTCGATGATTTCAATGGGTAATTGCAGCGATGTTTGAGCTGTCTGGCTCATTAATATTTTTACCAATGACAATTGTTGCCAAAGATATCTGGATTTGTAGGTCTTCGAAAGGTCCACAAGCAAGGTAAACAAATTTGTCTCCCATAGGAATAGATAGCCAATTTGTTTTCGAAACTGCGTGCTAATTTAAAAGCTTTGCAAGACACCTTGCAAATGTGGTGACAATGATAGCAGCCTAAACAATGAGGATAACGGTATATAAAATACAAATATAACTGGAAGAATGGATTGTAGACTCGTTTTTCTGTCAAGGGTTTGGGGCTCAGGGTCCTAGGGGTTATAAATTTTAAGCACTGGAAGGCTCAAGAGTCAAGAATAGCCTGTAGCGAAAGTAACATAGACTGGCTGCAAGAGACACGATCCAAAATCACCGAGTGTGAAAGAAGTGAAAGCCACAGCTAATTGATTGTTTTATAGGCAAGTGAACAAGTGAAGAAACAAACTTATCCTCTGCCGAACGCCTGGTTTATATACAGTAATTTCAATCATTCCATAATACATCTGAACTCCTGCTGTCTTTGTATACCGCATTCGTATGATTCCGTCATTTCCCGTAAAACTCTAATTCGAAACCTGATTTCATTCTCGTCATGCTTTAGCCTGCACTCAAAATCTGATTTCATTCTCATCATGCTTTAGCCTCTGTTTGAAACCTGATTTTCTTCTGGATGTGGTTTAGCCTCCATTCAAAACATGATTTTATTTTCATCGTGCTTTATCATTTACCAATCATCCCACCTCCATCGATCATCACTCAACACAACCGTGACAGCTGGTCCCCCTGCCTTTTCGCTTGCTGTCTAGTATAGCTTGCTTGAAAATGCTCCTCTGGTGGGTATCTTTTGAACTGCAGAGATTCCAAAAGCTGTTGAGTGAACTTGAGTGGTGGCAACTCCTTGTCAGGGAGTGCTGTTGCAGAAGAAATGGGAAAATAAATCAGTATTGGTTATGTTCTAATCATTCTGTTGCTAAATTTTGATATCCACTACAGTTACTGGTTCTGCATGGATGTTATTATAGTTCATGAAGGAACTGGGCATTGCATCTGGTATTATGGGTATGTTGTAAGTGTATTCAACATTTCCAATAATGCAGTCTTGGGATAAATTATTTTAATTGTTCTGGCTATCCTGAGAGGGTAAGTTCATGCTGACATTGGAAGGGATAGAGTAATTCATAATTTCATCACCATTGTAGGTTGGTTGAATGGGGACCTTCATGGGAAAGGACCTATAGTTGGTGAAAGTTTGAAAGACCTGAAAATTGGTGTTGTGGTCAGGGGAACTTATTTTTTAAAAGTACACAGCTGTTTGAGACAGATGTAATTTTGTATTTGGCTGCTTCTAAAAGCTATTCTAATAGAATAGTTGAACTCTGAAGCCTAAGAGTTCTGAAGATAATCAAACTGATTGGTTGAAAGGGGGGCTTGGCAAAATCAAGCGATGGTGTGGGTGGTTGTCGGAGGTGTAACGGAAGCAACTGCATTCGCCCTACTGCCGCACTGCAAGTCGTACCCCCACCCTCCCCGCTCAGCCAATACTGATAGTTATAATGACCAGACCGCCACCCCTCATCGCCCTGCGCAATGCCTACTTCCTCCGTGCCCCAACCTCCGCGCCAATCTTTGCAAACACTACCTTCACCCTCCATAACCCTCCTCCTCTTCCTCGTCCTCCTCACAACAATGGACGGTTCTCGGCCCCTCCAAATCAAACTTTCTCTCGATGCTTCGCGGCTCCTTTATCGCCTCCCCTCCAGGATCGCGGCCCTATCCCTTGCTTTCCACACGCGGTAAATGGTCTCAAAACGCAATCCAGCTCGTCTCATTTGGCAGCTCAACGCAGGGGATGCTACGAGGTGGCATTGTCGGCGACGGCTATGTTTCCGCCCGCTACGAAACGCTGCGGGAGCAGTTTGATCTGACGCTGATGGAGTGGTTGGAGGCGAGCATTGACTCTCGGTTGAATCCGTATGAAGACGCGACCTCGGAGAGAGTAGAGGAGGAGGCACGAGAGATACAAGAGAACCGGAAGTTTCTGAAGAGGGTTATGAAGGAACTACAGTTGGACGATCTTCGGGAGCAAGCAGTCAAGACGCTAAGTAATGTGCAGTCGAGGCGCGCGAAGGTTGCTCAGGCACTACTAAAGAAACCAGAGCTTTTGATAGTCGATGAGCCGTTTCTGGGTCTGGATCCCACTGGTCATTCGTTATTGTCCACGCTATTGGATCACATCTCAAATCCTGAGAATCAGACGGGTGTGATGCCGGTAATTTTGGGATTAAGGTCACAGGATACGGTGCCTGTGTGGTCAACACACCTAGCATACGTGGAAGATGACAAGATCGTATTCATTGGGGAAAAAGCAAACGTGGTTTCGGAAATCCAAAAGCAAGGGAAAAGAGTTTCCCTCGAAGGCGAAGAAACCACCCGAGATCGAGGGGTTGTGGAAAAAACATGGGCAGGAATCGGAAACCTCCAGGGACCATTGCCACGCAAAGATCTTGCCGAACCATTAGTCGAGATGGAAAACATCAAGATCGCTTATTACGATAAAGTTATCCTCAACGACTTTTCATGGACAATCCGGCGTGGTGAGAAATGGGGGTTATTTGGGCCCAATGGTGAGTTAAATCTTAATTCGTTCACCCCGAGCGCCTATTGACACATACAGGCTCTGGGAAGACAACACTAACATCAATAATCACATCCGACCACCCACTCACCTACTCTCTGCCTGTATTACACTTTTCCCGTCCGCGTCTCCTGGAGCCTGGAAAACGTGGTATCAGTGTCTTCGATGTACAATCCCGTATTGGCATTTCCTCACCGGAGATACACTCGTTTTTCCCACGTCACCTCTCGCTGTGCCGCTGTGTTGAATCCGGGTTTGCACCCACACTCATCACAAAGCCCATCATATCTCCACTGGAACGGTCACACATCGATGCAGTTCTCTCCGAGTTCCAAGATCTCGTTCCTGACGGATGGGAGTGCGAGTTCGGGGACGCCGATATGAGTACGCAGCGGCTCGCGCTATTTTTAAGGGCGACAGTGCTGAGGCAGGATTTGGTCGTGTATGATGAAGCGTTTAGTGGGATGCGGAGGGAAGTTAGAGAGTGGTGTTTTGGGTTCTTGGAGATGGAAAGTGGGTGGAAAGAGGGGAGACAGGCGATGGTATGCGTTTGCCATGTTTCCGAGGAGGTTCCGAGGGGAGTGAAGTGGTGGGTTAGGTTGGGTGAGAAGGGAGGCAAGGACGGTGCAGTCTTTGGCGAGTTTCAGACGTGATTGGATACGTACTTCTAATCTAAATGACTTCACCAGAGCATTAGCCACCTCGATCATCCGGTATACCTGCTTAAGATTTTAAATGTTCATTTTAGCAGATATGGCGCAGTGTCGTTCAAGCGAGAACGGCCAATGTTTTGATCCTCTTTTGTCCGAACCAGCCAATACCTATATCCCTCGTACTTGTCATCTTCTGTGGTGATCTCCATCTGTACAACATCCCTTTTCAACTGGTTAAACGAGTACAAACATAGCATCCGCATTCTCACGACCTCTTAATGAACGAATATCTGTTGTACTAATGTGAAGGTTAAGGCTTGGCAAGTGTGGCGCAGGGTCAAGACAGGATTATTCACATTTTTGTATGTTATGAAGTCTTTCCCACCTTGGGGACCCTTTGGGTGGCCCTAGTGCAAGCGACTTGTTCGGGATGTGGCTTGCAAACAGCTGTGAGAGCTGTTTTCAGTGAGTTTCTACCCTGGACAGATCCTGTGAGATGGTTTCTGTTTACTTTGATACCAGTACTAAGTTTATCAACACATGGATTCCAAGCCAAGGGAAATTGTAATCTATCATTCGATTTATATGGTGTTATTCGAAATCCAGGAAGGAGATTCCAGAATTTAGATTCTACATCATATGATTGTACTCGTTCTACTCTACTTTCTAAAACCTTTTATTTTATTGACAGCGCTGGCACTCCTTCTCCCTCCCCATCACTAGGAATTAAAAAGCACATTGCAGATCTGAGGGGGTGGAGGCACTGCTGCTGTTCCACGGAGGGCCAAAGTCATAATTCGTCACCCGGTGGTCTAATGTGAAACTTTACCGGTGAAATTCAAACTTTATACCGTTGTTGTGGGTAACTTTCTTAATCTTACAGAACTTAAAGGCAAATATAAATCAGATGGAGTAAGGTGAAGCCCAGGCCGTGTGATCTCTGGTGCAGCACTGTGTTTTGGGACGGCTCTTGTCTTCACCACCCCATGAAGCTGAAGCAATGCGAGCCCATTTGAGCAGTGCGGCTCGGTAGAGACGTCCGCAACATAAGGAGGAATGCAAGTTTGTGCTCTGGCTAGGCTTCATTGAGGAATGAGGCTGCGGGCAGTATCTTGGTCAACAAACCATGTACAAATCTGGAGACCTGCTGAGTTTGGTATTTTTGCGAGAAACGTTCGTATTTTTTACGTATATCGAGCGAAGTTCTTTCTATCGATGTCAAATTGCAGATCGCATTACTGAAGTTTTATTCTTAATTTCCCAACATTCAGACAATCATCAAATTCCCACCTCCCACCGCAAGCACCTGCCCACTGACCCAGCCTGCCTGATCACTGGCCAAAAAAGCCACCACTCCGGCAACATCCTTCGCCCCGCCGATCCGTGGTTGCACTGGAGTGTCCTTCAATTTCTCCACCCAATACTCCTTCCTTGCATCTGGTAATCTCCTCCATAGATCTGTCTCAATCATTCCCGGGGCGAGCGCATTCACCGTCATCCCTCCATAAAGGTGGCCCAATTCCTTTGACCATGTGCGAGTCATACTCTCGAGGGCCGCCTTGCTCGCCGAGTATGCCGTTGTGTTCGGGCGGCCGAGGTGAGTTCCTTCGGAGGTAATATTGATGATACGCCCAGCGCCAGACTTGCTGAAGTGTGGAAGCAGCGCTTGAACCAGGAGCGCAGGGAAAACGGAGTTCGCAGTGAAGACGGTGGAAAGTGAGTCGGCCGAGAGACAGGAGATGGGGCCGAGCGGTGCCTCCGCCGCATTGTTGACTAGAATATCTACAGTCTTTCCCGGGAACTCCTTTTTTAACGCAGTGGTGATGGTGGGGACAGATACGGACGGGGTGCGGATGTCCGCATGTACTTCCACGAACTTGGTGGGTATGATTTCAGAAAGTCGCGTAGGATCAGTTTTCAGGTAGGTGCCGATGATTAAACAGCCGTGCGAGGCGAGAGTGAGGGTTATTTCCAGGCCTGATGAATTAGATGCATAGTGAAAGGGAGAGCGGTGGGGGTACCAATTCCACGGGTACATCCTCTGCCGGACGAGGGTCAGCACTGTGATAGTAGGACCAGGGAGTGAGCGAAATACGTTACGATAGCTAATCTACCTGCTAGGTATTGAGGGATGTTTGTGGTGTCAATGCGGAAGGCGGGGTCTGAAATGTTACAACCTTGGAAACTCATTGTTGTTGCTGGTAATCAAGGAGCTGTTGATTTGGCGGAAGGGGCTACGTTATATCTCCACCTCTTCGTCTCATTGAGGCGGGGCATACCAAAGCGGGGAAACAGTTCGTCGTTGCCATATATATCTGCATGCAGGTGTTGGCAGGTGGGTTGTAATCGACGGATGTGTTTGAAACGGATTTTGAAACGAAAGGAAGTGTCGGCCGGTTGAATGTTGAGCACAGGATTGTGTATAACAAAATGATGTTTGGACGAAAAAGTGACCTGAATACCCGAACTATAAGCCGTTGCTGCAGAGCGGTTTGAAAATCATAGAATGTTCACTCGTGTGACCGTTGTGCGCTTCCAGAAGGTCGATCCGTGTGGTGCATTGCCGCTAGCCGTGATATCCAATTTCTGTGAGGCGTTCTGCGACAAGATCGCTCCACACTCCGATGTAAAGAAACCTGTGGAAATTTCCAGTCAAGTTGCTGTGTTTTGATACATGTCAGGATATTTTTCTCCTAATCCAGACTGGTACCAGTGCTTTTGACAGTAATGTTTCCTCTGGGAGTGGGGTATATGTAATCCTTCTAGATAAGTACTTATGTAGCTCAACTTTCCAGTTATGTGCACCAAGAATCGGTGCTGAAGATTAGAATTATTTGCAAAACACCACGATTTTCTCCAAGGAAAGAATGCCTAGACAATATTTTGCTGGGGGGGAGCTTTCTGCCTGGAAATGGTTGGTGTGACTGTGCGGTGCGGGTTCGATTAAGTATACTCTTTATTAAAGATAAGGATTCGGAGTCAATTTCGAGGAAGAGAGAACAGTGGAGTATATGTTAAAGCACCAATCGTGTGATGGATCAGTACATGATATCGCTGCCCGTAACCCGCATCCAACCACGAGTTGACAGATTCTAAACGTTTAGCGTGGAAGACCTTCCTAATCATACCAGCCTAGCAAAGATGCTTATTTTAAACTAGAGGGCGGAGATAAACCCATACGGATTTGCTTCACACACGGATCATTCAATATTTAAAGCGATTGCAGCATATTTGAATTCAAACGGGAAGTACTTGCAATTTATTGATCCATCATGGATTTTGCGCTTCCAATGCTTGTTAGAGCCAGAAGATGATTACCAATTGCAAGCGTAATTAAGTTTGTAGTTAGGAGTGAAGGTGATTTTTCTGATTCGGAGCCTTCCTTTAGTTGAGGTAGGATATGCTTTGCAGATCATATGAAACAGTTCTCGTGAGTACTCTACTTATATAGGAACTAGTACTTTGGAGCACATTCGATTGTTAGCGTGTTAAGCCGTGTTTGGTCCTTAAAACTATCGTTCGGTTGAGCAGCCGTTCGCAGTTTACGAATAGTTTGGACAGCAACGGGGTAAGTTGTTGATCACCCATCGAGCCTGCCTTTGGCTCCACAGTTACTGTGCGAAAGCACTTATATGTATCAATAATAAATACCGATGTCACCCTATCAAAAATGGTTGGTTTGGTCCAGAAACTACTGTATGAAAAAATGTGAGTTTTTAACGATGGACGCAAGTTGGTCTATTGGATTGAACGGTTTTTGAATTGTCGTCGTAAAGCTCAAGGGCTATCAGGGGATAGTTTTACAACAGTCTCATCCCAACACTCGACTTGCATTTGTCTGCAAAAATTGTATTTTACTTCAAGGTATGGTTACAATTCCAGATGTCCGCATAGTCCGCATTTGTCGCACATGCCATTTTCGGTTCAGTACCTCCATTCTTTATGTTATATTTCTCTCACAACCACCAAATTTTCTTCATATCTTGTTAAGTATTGTATTTTCTCAAATCAAAGGTATGCTCCCAATTAAAGCTAGTGTCAGAAAATTGCCATATATGACAAAACATTCAGAAATTAAAATTAGTATTACCAGCAAAAATGATTTTATGCATAGCACAGTTCATAGCAACCAGTTTTTCAGATAGCAATCCATAGAAAATTTTGAACATGGGCACTTTGAGCTCCTATGGACTGTGTATGAACATTGATACAATGATCTCAATTCCATATTAGAAAAAGGGTCTGTCCTACCATAATCGGGATTTGTCATTACTGCTAGCACTGTGTTATAGAATATTTTGGCTGTTACTGCTCCACCACCTGCATTTTATCGCAGCTTATGGGCGCTTATTGTGGCTTATTGGGCACTACAGTACAATCATGTACGATTTTTGGATTTTCAAGATAATATCAAAATGTTACATGGAAATTTTAATTTTGAAAAACTAATTGACACTTGGTTTTAGAGTATAGCATATGCTTTTGACTGTAATTCCTGCAATTCCTTGTATTGTCACTTAGATGCACCTTTACTGACTTGTAGAACTGGTACAGATATTGGTCCTTGAAATTGCAGTTGCTATTGATATCTATCTGCAGTATATACAGGGTTGGAGAAATATTAGGGGAGCTGGGGCAATGCTTGATGGAAGACAGCTCTCAAGTACTATTTACCAGTTGTAACTCTGATAAACTGTTTCAACTCTAACATGGGAACTCTGAATATTCCCACTCTCACAACACTGATATTCATGCTCTTACACTTCTGTCATTCTCACTCCCATAACTCTGACAATTCCGATCTCACAACTAAGATTTGCTGCCTATCAAGTGAGCTTGGTGATTAATGAACGAAATGAAACTTGAAAGGGCAGGAAGGGAGATAACGAGATGGCACTCAAGTGGGCTGGACAAGAGATGGACAGGATGGCTCTGAATTGGGCTTGGAGAAATGGGATTGATAAGGGATGGGGTGGAAAAATGATAGAGTTGATGAGAGATGGGGTTGATGAGAGATGGGGATGATGAGAGACAGGGTTGATGAGAGATGGAGTTGATAAAACACAGGGTTGATAAAAGACAAGGTTGATAAGGGACAGGGTTGATAAAAGACAGGGTTGATGGCAGACAGGTTGAGGACAGACAGCTCGAAAGATTTGAGCAGAGATGACCTGGACGCTGAATTTAGAAAGTCAGGGCCAGACAGAACACGAGTTAATTGGTATGTGATCTGGCTCAGCAGATATTGACCTATAGTCAGGAAGCTGAGAGCAGGACTTGACTTGGAAAGACGGAACAGAGGCTGCACCTAGAGTGGACTCAGTTGCTGCAGTCGGTCAGTGCAGTCAGTTGCTGGAGTCAGTTGCTGGAGTCAATTGCTGGAGTAGGTTGCTGCAATCAGTGGCAGAGAGCCAGCATCCGATGGAATATAAGTATAATATTTGTGGTGCCTGGCTCAGTAGATGTTAACTGATGGTCAGAGTTACACCTAGCAAGTTCACAGTGGGGTTATGTACATTCACCTGCAATTTCCCTGATTGGATATCATCGGCTATCACTCATTTTGGATGCCAGAGCCAATCTTTTCGGATGGCCAGCAAATGGACATCCACACTATCGATAAGCATCAACGGCTAGTTGATGGTTGTGATTGCTTCTGCTCCGAATTGCTGAGAACAAACGGACAGGCAATTCACAGCGGAATGGCATTGCCCAAGAACCTGACCACTCACCTATAACAAACGGACAGCCCGCCAAAAGCTGACGACTGCCGGAGGCCTCAGAATATGTGCTCACTCTGAACAGCGATGCTGTTCTCTATCAAAAGAGGCCTATTGGTCTGGAGGTCATCAGGTTGAAAGGATACCACTGGTCCGGAGGCACAAGACTGCGAGATTGATGTTATACAGGATACCAATGGTTTCATAATAATCCAGTGATGATAAACATGATAGAGGATCGAGAGATGGAGGACCACAGGAGTTGCAAATGTGTGGGCATTGGTTCGAAGGTGGTTATGGTACTGGAAATCTAGAGAAAAGCATAGATAGAATTATTTGTTAGACCGAAGATGAAGGTATAAAGACCTTGGGTTCTTCGAGGGTAGAAAGGTATCATCAACCTTCTCAGTGAGGAGAACAAGCCTGAACAATATACGCATTGAAAAGCTATTTCTTTTGGTTCAGAATTGGTTAGTAATTTCACATCCTGCATTGACATCCTGACGTACTTTTGAAGCAGTCGTGAATTAAGTACGGATACTTCTTTGACGGAGTTGACTTGAGGCGCAGCTCCCAGTGTTACAATATATCGTTAGCAAAGAAACACTTGCAAGGATGGTATTCTTTCCACCCACACTGATACCTGAAGTGACCTTGATTGTGATACCGGAAGCTTCGCTCCAGGTTCACCCGGTGAAAGTAGTATCCATAATCGATTTGGGACTTGGTTCATAGATACGTTAGGAGGTTCGCTCGAAATGTGAAATCACTACAAGATTCTGAACGAAAAGAATAGCTTTTCAATGCGTATATTTTTAAGCCTTGCTGTCCTCGCTGAGGAGGTTGATGCCTTTCTACCCTCGAAGAACCCAAGGTCTTTATACCTTCGTTTTCACTTTCTAACACATACTTCATCTATGCATTTCTCTAGAGTGCCATCACCATAACTGCCTCCAAAACCTCCTTCGAACCATGCCTGTTTCTTTACATCTACCGCGGCCTCCATCTCTCGATCCTCTATATTCTTCATCGTCATTAAAATATAATCAGACAATCGGTAACCTTTATAACATCAAGCTCACCGGCTTGTGACTCCAGACGAGGGGTATCCTTTCGATCTGATGATCTCCAGACAAATAGGCCTCATTTGATCAAGAGCAGCTTCGCTGTTCAGAGTCGGCACATAATCTTAGGTCGTCAGCTTCTTGGCCGATGGTATTCAGCCATTTGTTGGCTGTCCATTTGTTATTAGCGAGCGTCAGCTTCTTGGCCATTGCCATTCAGCTGTTTGTTGGCTGTCGGTTTGTAATTGGCGATTCGGAGCAGAAGCGACCGTGGCCATTAACTATCCGTCAATGCTTATCAATGGTGTGGGTGTTTTTTTGCTAGCCATTGGAAAAGATTGGCTCTGGCATCCAAGACAAGTGATAGCCGATGACGTCTAATCAGGGAAATTGCGGGTAATTGTAAATGACCCCGCTGCGAACTTGCTAGGTGTAACACTACGCCCTGTCTTAGAAAGTTTGTCTCTGAACGACCATACTCCATACTAATCTGCTCTTCGTTGCCTTTGGCGAAACATGATCTAGTGCGATGAAGTGAATTATTCAAAATCCTTGATTGACATAGTGAATCCGCACAGACCATTGCGCTTCGACCACTTGCTCTGAGACATGCAAGTACAATCATCCAATCAGTTTGCTTACGTCCAGATCAGGCATATGGCAGCATGCCGAATCGGTCAATCAGGTGCATCCAGCTAAGACACTTTGCTTTCTTTTTCTTTCTTGTGATGATCTGTAAAAATCGTGACCCCATGTGCCCGTAAAACCAAATCCATCTTTCTCTTGATCCATCTTTCCCTTGATGTGGAAAATTATGACCCCTTGTGCCCTTGAAAACAAAATCATTCGTCTGGTGTGTTGCTAGCCATTAAAAACCCTTCGTGGGGAAAAGGTACTAGCTCAACAAGTCATTGAATCCTGGTATCCTTCGTGGCCTGAGGATTCCGTCTGTGATACTCCTTCAACAGTCTCTTGTCATCGAAGTTCCCATAAGGTTCCTCAGTCTAATCTGCTTCTTCCGGATATCCCTTCAACTTGACCAGATATCAAACTTGTTTCCATTCCTTGCTGTACTGGCTGCACATGATCTCTTCAACCTCGTAACCGATTTCGTACTCATAGCCGTTGACATTATAACCAAGCTCATTCAGCCCGCTGGCTGAAGCAAGCTCGGGTGTAGGTCTAGTACGGTTGGGAGCAAGTTGCTAAGGTTCAATGAATGATATATGCAAGGCATTTTAAATACGCCATCGACTTGGTAGCTCAAGCTTAATAGCAGTTGGCGAGAGCACCTTCGAGACCTTGAAGGGTCCATGAAACTTCGCATCTAGTTTCCTAGATGGCCTTCGAGTTTTGAGGTTCTTCCCATTTAGCATAACTAAGTCAGCAACTGAATACTTCGGAGGTTCCTTAGCACGCCTATCATGGTACTTCCCCATTGTCTCCCGTGCTTGCTCTAAGCCCTTACAGCCGGGTACCTGCACGCTGGTCATTCAGTGAACGTAGTTCGTAGATGCCAGAATCTTCGCTTCTGCATCAATGGGCCATTTTGTTTGTGGATCAAACCAAATGTTTGAAAAAAACGGTGACATTCCTGTAGCGGTGGTGGGAAAGTTATTATAGGCATACTCTGCCATTGGTAACATCTCAGACCAGATATCCTGCTCGTAATTGCAGTAAATCTGCAGATAGCATTCCAGCGTTTGGTTGACTCTTGCCATTGGTATGTCCATTTGAGGGTGGATTGGCGAAGATATCTTGAACCTAATGTCAAGTGCTTCGACCAACGAGGACCAAAATGAGGAGGTCAACCAAGAGTCCCGATCTGACACTATGTTCGATGGTAGACCATGAAATCTCCATACTGCTTTCCGGAAGATTTTCATCAGGTCTGTAGCTTTCTTCTCACCATCTTTCAATGGAATGAAGTGAGCCATTTTTGTAAATTGATCAACGATTACCCATACCGATGAGCATCCGTCTGATACCAGTAATTCGATAATGAAGTCCATGGAAATCGAGTTTCATGGGCAGTATGCTAATTCGAGAGGTTGTAGAAGACCGTAGCAAGCATGACGAGCCGCTCTGATTTCCTGGCATTCCGGGCATGAGTGGACATAATTATCGATGAATTTCTCCATTTCCAGGCAAAAGAAATTTCATCTGACCAGCTCGATTGTTTTGTCTTGCCCCATGTGTCCAGCCACTTTTACATTGTGCTCTGCTTCCAATAGTTGTTTCTTCAACTGCAGATCGTCCGGGATCTACAGCCTGCCTTTGAAATGAAGGGCTTCGTCTTTGAACGGGATATCTGGGCCTGGATTTCCTTCGATAGCGCACACGTACTCTTCTTGCGATGCTGCATCGTTGTTTGTGGCGCTGACCACTGCTTCTAACAGCCATGAATTGAACTTGAGTACTGGAATTGCTCTCAACTTTGCAAAAGAAATCGCAATTGGTTCGCCTCGTAACCTTATCGCTGTTACTTGTACTGTTTCTCCTTGAGAAGTTACCAACTCATCGGATTTTAGAATGCGGTGAATAGGCTGGTTTTCATTTTTTTCCGCACCAGCTCCCCCTTTTTTGGGCGGTACTCCGAATGCCTAGATAATGCATCCAGTTTCCCATTTGCACTACCGGGTTGGTAGAATATTTTAAATTCATATCCCACCAACTCTTGAGCCCAGTGGGCTTGTCTCCGATTCAAAATCTTCGTAGTCGTATAGTATTTAAAACACTTGTGATCTGTGAAGACAGTGGTCGAGTGAGCTGCACCTTCAGGATAACATCTTCATTCTTTGAATGCGGATACTATGGCTAGCATATCTTTGTCATGCATTTTGTAGTTGGTCTCGGCGTTATCCATCTTTCGGGAGTACAAGGCTATAGAGTGCTATCGTCCATCAATGACTTGGGAGAGAACTGCGCCGATTGCAAATTCGCTTGTGGCAGTGTCAATTACGACGTGGCAAACAGGCTTGAAGTGCAGCAATATGGGAGACTCAGTAAAGTACTGCTTTAGCATATTGAAAGCTATGTGATTTGGGGGATTTGCTTTCCAATTGAACTTTTCGTTTGTTTTCTTGGTTAACTCCGTCAAGGGATGGCATATCATTGATAATCCTTCGATGAAGCATCGCTAGAAGTTGGCAAATCCGAGGAAAGACTGGACGTCCATGACAGACTCCGGAATCTCCCATTGTAGAATAGTATCAATCTTGTCCTCCGATATACTGACACCTTATCCCAATATGAGGTAGCGGAGGAACTCAACTTGCTTCTGGTGTTATTCAGAAATATTGGGTGAAATAGCCAAGTTGTTTTTCTGTAGTTGACGAAAGACTTCTCGAGTGAATTACACATGCTCTTCTTCGTTTTCCGTATAGATCAAGATATCATCTATATAGATAACTACTCAATGATCGATTAGATCTTGCAGGATGTCGTTGAACATATCGTAGAATGTAGCTGGCGCGCTCGCCAATCTGAAAGGCATAACTAGGTATTCATAATGTCCACATCTCGTACGAAACGCTGGTTTCCATTCATCACCAGGTTCAATTCGACTGTGGTTGTACCCTGCCTTCGAATGAATCTTGGTGAAAATCATTGATCCAGCGACCCTGTCTCTAAGTTTGTTCATAAACGGCAATGGATATCGGTTCATAATCGTCACATAATTCAGACCTTGGTAATCCATGCACAATTGTAAGCCTCTCCTGTGTGGCTTTTGAACGAAGTGTATGGGTGCACCCGTGGGTGAATTGCATGGACGGATATTTCCAGAATCAAGCATTTCCTTCAGATATTCTTCAAGGACCGAAAGCTCCTTTACTGAGAAAGCATAGATGGACCCCACAGAGGTTGCTCTCCATCTTTTAAGTCAATAGCATGATTGTAAGATCGATCAGGCCGAAGAGCGTTGGCAGTTTCTCTGTTGTTTATCATTTCGAAGTCTCTGTATTGCCATGGAATTCGCTCTACCCAATCGATCTCAATTTCATGTGCGGCATTGACATGCATTGAACCAATAACCCCAATCCATTGAGGATCAGTACCGAACTTCAAAATGGAATCGTCATAATCGATTAAGAACGAAGATATCACTGTCTTTGTGGAATGTTGATGCCAGTGTTTCAATGTCAACTGGAGCTTATCATTTTCTTCGGTAACTCCACTGAGTGCTCCATGCTTGACAATCCACCAGTAATGTAACATGATGTTAGACAAATCCACCATTGGACCAATTTCAAACGTTTCTTTGGTATGATAAAATTCATACCACAGAGTAACAGTGAAGGTGAACTGCCAACCCACTTCTTCTATTCATTCGCCATCAAAGTTTTTGACTATCTTGGGTTCCGTTCGAGTCACTTATGGAACCCCATGTGAATCGGCCCACTGCTTCGACATCATAGATATATTGCACCAAGTATCCAAGAGAACCCTTACAGGGACCTTCTTCTCATCTCAAAAGCTTGGAAACATGCATTTTGTAGGTCTTGAACCAGTCTTAGGTTCAGGTGGAAATTGTTGTTTTGGTTTCTTGGGTACAGGCTGAGATGCACTGGGCGCAGCCATGCGTTTTCCATCTTTTCGGTTGACAACCATGGTGAACTGCCTTTCGACAAAGCTCTGGCCGCAATGGGTCATGATTGTGATTTATGCATAGGTAAAGGAGTTTTCAGTGAGTATGATCAAGCTCGATGGTAATCGTTTGTCACAAGTCAAGCTTGCAAGCGATATGACCAGCACATATTGAGTATTGAACTCATCCTCAGGCACCCTTTGTTAAACAGCTGAAAAGACAGTATATTGAATATTACAAAGCTATAATACCAATGACCGCATTGGTAAGACCCAGATGAAAACCTAAAAGAAACACAGATGTCTGTTCCCATGTATACCAAAAACCGGCGGTATCTGTACCTCAAAAAAAACTCATAGGCAAGACCGCAATCCCGAAAGAAAAACAAAAGACACTCATTTCATACGTCAATCTCCATACCATCCGAGTCAACCCTTTATGGCACTTGAGAGCTTGACGCAGCTGCCGGTTTCATAATTCGGTCAGCCAGACTCCTGGGCTTGATCTTCAAAGAAGAGGTGGTTACTTGTAATCTTTCCACTTTAGGCTTCTTATCTTTCTTCTTCTTCTTACTGGAGGAGAGCTTGATGATATTCTTTGAGAATACCCATCAATGCTCCAACAAACTGCAGCGCTTGCATTCATTACGCTTAGCCCGTGCTTCCAGAGATGATTCCGGGATGCCTTTGAGGTCTTCGTCTTGGTCCGTATTGACTGGCATAGGACCCTTCTTCTCCGTTCGAGGTTTCTTGGAGTCTGAATCTTTCTCAAAGTGCTTCTTTCCTTGATTCCCCTTGTCACCATCATCATCACGCTGCCTTTTATTGTTCTTCTTGTCAGTGGGTTTGTGATCGTTGTGTTCGTGCTTTCCTAGCAGGCTTCTCACATATGCGTGGCGGACTTGCTTGATCAGTAATTCGTATTGTGCGTCGTCATTTGGTGTATTCTGCAAAAAGGAAATTCGATCCTTGATTTCTTCGTTGTGTCCGCTGTGCACAGCCTGCCGCCATGCGATCCCTGATAAGCAGACATAGAAGTTTAAGTCCTCCATCTTGATGATGGAGTCCTGGATATCTCTCTTGTATTGTAATTTCTTCATTTTTTCGAGGCATTCCGTTTCTTCCTCTGGGTCGATGAATTGTTCCTCCAGGGTGCTGGTGAATGCCGACCATGTGTCAACCTGAAAATGCTTCCTAAGCTGTTTTTCTCGGTTGTTGTACCAGGCCAATGCTTTTTCTGGAAGAATACTTCCAACAAATATAATCTTATCGTCATCATCGTTATACTTATCTTTGAAGTACATGAGATAGCGATCCACTCCTGTAATCCAGTTGTGGTAGGATTGCGACCTGCCCATTGGATCTCCCTTAAACTTGTAGTGAACCTAAATCTGCTGCGTCCTGGCTGAATTCAGAGCTCTCGGTAGGTGAGGTGGTACTTGTGGTGGTAGCGCATGTGGTTCACTATAGTTTGTTCCTTTTGGTGGTGGAAGTGGTGGGAGAACATCATCTCCACTATCAGAAGAGCTGGAGCTACTCGAGCTGGAGCTGGAAGATTCGGAGTCCCCTGGGGGGTTTCCTGCAACGCCTCCTGCACCATCTCCATTACCATTTGGTTCTGGAGTCACAGCCTCTTTAAGCCATATTCCAACGTCATTACTTACGGTGTATCGAAGGCAGAATCACTGCTCCACAGGCTTGGTATCCCCTTCCCTTGGTGTGAATACTGACCGGGCCAGTGAGTGTACTGATTTCTTTGTTCTTTCATCTGCGAGCTTCATCTGCAAAGCTCTAGTGAATTCTTTGATTTTCCACACAAAGTCCTTCTTTATCTTTTGCTCTGCCACCTTCCTTTCCCTCTCAGCTTTGTCTGCCTTCTTCTGTACTTCCTCCTGAATTCTTTTTGATTCATGACGAGACTTGGGGTATAGCTCAGACATATATTTGCCATCTTCTTCAGCTTTTATTCGATCATCCGCCAGCTCCTGGGATTGGATACGCACTTGGACGGTATGGCGTTCTTGGGCTCGTTCCCTATTATCGAGCAGAGCCGACAGGGTTCCCCAGGCTTTTCCAGAATGTTGGATTTGCTCGCTGAGGGCTAACTGCAGCTCTCCATAGGCCTCGGTAGATTGAGCCTGTATCAGAACATACGCTGCTTGGATCTTAGCCGCAAACACTTGGAATTGGATGACTATGTCTGAATGCTTCTCGAATTGAGCCCTTTCCAGCTTTTACACTCCCAGATGAACTGCATCGTGTATCCCGTTTTGTCTAATGATGAGGCCTTCGTAAGCTTTGACCAATCCTGGGAGGGCTGTCTGTATCTCATATATTTCTATCTTGCTTTCTGAGCAATGGCGTCCATTCATCCAAGCTCCCTGTTGATTCCATCCAAAAGCTCAATAACCCAGTGCAGAATGTCTTTCCTTGTGATGGCCTGGTATTGTGTCACCTGCTTATCCTTATTGCTGGATAGGATCAACGCATTTTCCATTCTGAACAGTGTGTAGGCGTCCATCATGCTGGTGTCTGATCCGGTGATTGTAGAACGACGTAGAATTGCTCAACAGGGGTGGTGTGAATGCAGAGGAATGGCGATCCGGGTTGTTGCTGCAGTTGTACCGACGGTTTGTAGTCTGGGTGGGAGGCGTACGTCATTAAAGACCAGCAACGTGGGAATAGGTATCGAAATCTGGGTGGTATTTCGTCCGAATTCATTCACCAATTCCAAGGGTAAATGGTTGTGATGATGGTCGATAGAGCAGCTGCTGCTCTTCCAATTGTTATGTAGGTTCCTCCACAGTTGTACTCACAATAACACACTTCCTGATCTTCCCAATCTATGTGCAAGCCTGTGTATCTAGTCCAATGATCCGCGAAGACTGGATTGTCAATACTTAGACCCCCTCCTTGTCTGGCTGCGTCTGTCCAGTAGAGGTTCCACGGATACGGCGTATAAGATGCATCGCAAAAGTAATCTTGGAGAGGTTTGTCTGTTTGGTTTAGGACAGCGTCGATGCTATCAATGAGGTTGAGAGAAGTGTTCACAACGGTTCCAAATTACCGGTCCGGGTCGGTTCCGGTTCCAGAACCGTACTAAACCCAAACCGGCACTAATCTCTGGTTCCAAACTCAGAACTGAGGCCAACGGTTTGGTTCTAGAACAGCCAAAGAACCGAACCGCCCAATCACAAGCAGTTCCGACCTGGAACTAGTGTTAGCAACGGGTCCAGTTTTGGCCCGTTTGTATTATAGCGGTTCCAAGAAAACCCGGAACCGACCCGGCCAGGTCGGGTTTTTGCCAAACGGTTCCCTCAATTAAGTCCATGAATATCCATCAGAGAATTTAGTGTTTGGTATGTCAAATATGCAGTTTCACACGGTGTATCATTTGGTGTTCTCCGATTTTGCATATCTCAAAAACTCAGCAAGTGGCTTTGAAAAAGGTGCCATTTTCGGCCCAAAAACGAGGTTTTTACCCAATCGCTTACTGAATTTTAGAGATATTGAAAATCGGAGAACACCAAAAGATGCGCCATGCAAAGCTGCATATTTGATATACCAAATGCTAAATTATCTGACCAATATTCATGGACTTAATTGGACAGTTTGCTTGAAAAATCGTGGATTTTTGATGTGGTAAGGCCGTTGCCACGCAGACCTATATTACCCGCCGGGTCCAAATCTGGAACCGTTGCTAACACTACCTGGAACCAACCCGGACCTGCCAGATCCTGGCAGGTTTCTTCTCTAAAACAATCATTCCAATTATGTATTTGAGTTCAGATCGGATCGCCACATGTTATATATGTCGATTATGCAGTTTTTGACGCTCTTTCACCTCCCGCTCTCCGATTTGCGATACAATTAGTATTCATTGAGTCGCTGCAAAAATCAGTTCATTTTGGCCGCATTTTTGGCTGTATTTCACATTGACACAACGAATACTAATTGTATCGCAAATCGAAGAGCGTGAGGTGGAAAAGCGTCAAAAGCTGCATAATCTACGTATATAATATGTCGCAATCCAATCAGAACTCAAATACTTAATTGAATCAGAAATACTGTGATTATTGGGGCCGATGAAAAATGAGGCTCTGCTGCAGGTAAAACCCGCCAAAACCCAGTGGGTTTCGGTTCGGTTCTGGGTTGGAACCGCTGGAGATTGGGCAGTTCGAATCTTTGATGGTTCCAGAACTGGACCCAGGGCTCCGGTCCTGGTTTGGAACCACTTGTGATCGGTCGGTTCGGTGTCTTGGCGGTTCCAGATCAGACCCGGGGGCACGGTCCTGGTTCCAACCCGGACCCCGGCCGGGTAACCCGAAACCGTTGCGAACACTAGTTGAGAGTTTCTCGTTCTGCAAGCTGCGATGGGATTCCAGCTAAATCGAAGAAGTTGACTCGACAGTGGCAGTTGGAGTCATATGGCATCAAGGTTGCTTGATGTATGTGGGTAGAAAAAATATCTTCCTAGGAAGCATTTCTTTGCTAACAATATAATGTAACACCAGGAGCTTTGCTCCAGGTTTATCCGGTCAAAGTAGTATCTGTGCTTAATTTGGGACTTGCTGTGAAGGTACAGTAGGAGGTTCACTCTGGATGTGAAATCAATAAAAGATTCTGAACGAAAAGAATAGCTTTGCAATGCGTATCTTGTTAAGGCTTGTTCTCCTCACTGAGAAGATTGATGCCTTTCTACCCTCAAAGAACCCAAGGTCTTTATACCTTCGTATTCGCTTTCGAACAAATACATCTATCTATGCTGTTATCTAGAACTCCAGCACCATAACCGCTGCCTGATCTCCATTGAACCAATGTTTGTTTCTTCGCAAGTACTGTGGCCGCCATCTCTCGATCCACTATCGTCTTCATTGTCATTAGATCATAATCAGACCATCAGTATTCTGTATGACATCAAGCTCGCGGGCTTGTGCCTTCAGACCACTGGTATGCGTTCGATCTGATGACTTCCAGATGAATAGACCACATCCGATAGTGAGCAACTTCGCTGTTCACAGTCCGCACATAATTATAGGTCATCAGCTTCTTGGCTAATTCCATTCAGCCGTTTGTTGGCTGTCTGTTTGTAATCGGCAAGCGTCAGCTTCTTGGCCGATGCCATTCAGCTGTTCATTGGCTGTCCGTTAGTTATCGGCGATTTGGAGCAGATGCGACCGCGGCCATTACCTAGCTGTCGATGCTTATCGATGGTGTGAGTGTTCATTCGCTAGCCATCAGAAAAGATTGGCTCTGGCATTGGAGACAAGTGATAGCCGATAACGTCTAATCAGGAAAATCGTGGGTGATCGTACATGACCCCGCTGCGATCTTGTTTGGTGTAACATTGATGCCATATGACTCCAACTGTCACTGTCAAGTCCACTTATTCAATTCACCTGGAATTCCATTGCAGCTTGCAAAACCAGAACCTCTCAACTTCGGCGATGGCATCGACATTCTCCTAAATGAAACAGAAGAACAAATCGAGAAGTACTCTTGGGATGCACCTGATATGCTGTATGTGTGGAACCTCTACTGGATAGATGCCGCCAGACACGGAGGAGGTCTATATATTGATGATCCAGTCATCGCTGATCATTGGACTAGATATGAGGGCTTGGATGTCAATTGCAAAGATCAGGAAGTGTGTTATTGTGAGCACAACTGCTGTGGAACCCACGCAACAATTGGAACAGCAGCAGCAGCTCTATCGACCCTCATCACAGCCATTTACCATTGGAATTGGCGAGTGAATTTGTGTAAGGGCGAGTACGTCCGAGTAGGGCTCCATACTCGATAGTAAGAATAGATC
Source organism: Trichophaea hybrida (assembly GCA_015178995.1). NCBI lineage: Eukaryota > Fungi > Ascomycota > Pezizomycetes > Pezizales > Pyronemataceae > Trichophaea > Trichophaea hybrida. The sequence continues at coordinate 98,351 of WHVE01000229.1, forward strand.
CGGTTGCACACGAGAATAGGTGATAAAGAAGAGTAGTCATTAAGTATGGTAGTAAGTAAGATAATTGCTGGAGTGCAATTGACACTCCCGTGCAGTGACTATATCCTGGGCACATACCCAGCCATCGGCCGGCTGCCGTTACATCATCCCCCTCTCTAGCTGCAGACCCCCTGGGCTGCCATACCCGTACATGAGATGAGAAAGAAAGAAAGTAAAGATCCAGACTCGTACGCCCACATACAGTCTCATGAATCCCGCTACCGATCGGTACCGCTCAATGGGTGACCTCTCGGTGGATCCGGTGCACGGGGAAACTCCACCTCAAGTGGTAGGTGGTATAAACCCATGCCGACGGCATTTGTACCGGGCCGAGATCCAATAGGAAGAGAAAGAAATATAAGAGAAGAGAAGAGAAGGAAATCTCCAAATTGAGCCTAATTCCTCCAAGCCCACCACTTCTGAATCCAAGCCGCTCAAGCAGCAGGCCTGCCAGGAGTGCTCAAACGGCTTTATTCCACAGCACTGAAATCCCGCTGGCTTCCATGGAGTGCGCAGACAGCCAATTCCCTTGCACTCGAATCCGCTGGCCTTCTTTGAGAGCTCAGACGGTATTCACTGGCAGCTGTTGATCCTTGCAAAAGGCTTCTGATAAATTGACTTGTTCCAAGGCAGCTTCATGCCATTGATATTTCTCGTTCGTATACGATTTCTCTGTTTGAACGCGTTCGTGAACATTATCTCGGGGGTAAGGCCATTGTGGTTGGTAATGCCTCTGCTGCAGTCAACTAGCATAATTGAATGATGTACTTATCTGGGTTATAGCTGCTGCTCTTGAACTCTCGAATTTGTATGATTTCTTCAATTCAATGTCTCCGTGCTTTTGTATATCCAAGCTCATGATAGACTTCATCGGTAATAGCCTCCGCACTCGGCATTGATTATGTGTCTCATCGATTGGATCCAGATTGACTTGTATATTGGTTATCCAGGTGTGGTTTGTCTTTTTCAACTTCCGGTTGCCCTTCAGCTTCAGATCCATGTTTGCAAATAACATGCTCAAAGAAGAGCCTGCCTAGTTTCGGTGAATCGATGCCCTGTCGGTATGGCAGGTAGATCGCCATTTTCGTTAGCCGATCAACAATGACTAAGATTCCTGTGTAATCCGATGCTGATGATTCTGGCAAGTCGGTACAAAATTAATCGTAACGCCTTCCCCGGTTTGTGTCGGATGTGTCCAGTGCATCATTGTGCCATGTCGAGCGTGCCGTGGGGCCTTGACGTGGTGGCAAACTTCGCAGGCACTAAAATTCTTCCTTATGTGCGTGTTCATCCCGGGCCAATTGATGTCCTCTAGTACGAAGTGTTTAATCTGCAGGAACATATATCCCCCTTTCGTAAGTCAGAGCTCCAGCGACGATCTTCTATTAGTTCTCGTGTTCGGGGTGTTTGACATGGGTGAGTCGACTATCTTCGCATTCACGTTGATTGCCAAGGTGTCGGAAGACAAAGCTTTCTGAATCGCCGATAGGAGAGCATGGTACGGTTCAACTTCAGGTGTAATGGTGTTATACCTCGCATAATACCGTCGGAGCGGAGACACACAAGATCACCCGCAACGTGCCCGATTGAGATGTCATCGGCTATCACTCATCTCGGAGAGCAGAGCGATGCTAGAGAAAGCACCGCTCCGAATAGCGAAGCCACTCAGCACTAGACGAAGCTAGAGAACGCACCGCTCCAATCCACGAAGCTAGGGAATACATCACTCCGAGTAGCAAAGCTACACTCTACTGGACGAAGCCACCGCTCTGAAGAGTCAAGCTAGAGAATGCACCGCTCCAAACAACGAAAGCTAGAGAACGCACTGCTCCGAATAGGCGAAGTTACTCTCTACTAGACCAAGCTAGAGAAAGCACCGCTCCGAGTAAGCAACGCTACTCTCAACTAGACCAAGCTAGAAAAAGCACCGATCCGAGTAAGCAACGCTACTCTCTGCTAGACGAAGCTAGAGAATACACCGCCCGGAACAGCAAAGCAACTCTCTACCGAAGCTAGAGAATGCACAGTTCCGAACAACAAAGCAACTCTCTATCGAACTAAGACTATTCGGCTGGAGGATGCTAGAAAGAACAGATACCACTGGTCCGAAGGCAGAAGCCGCGGGGCTGATGTCATAATGGATACCAATGGTCCGAGTATAATCTAACGAAGATAAAGATGATACAAGGATCGGGAGATGGAGGCCTGTGGTAGTTGCGAGGGAAATTGGTTCGGAGGTTAGGTACAGGAGCTCTAGAGACAAGCGTAGTTAGAAGTATATGTTAGAAAGCGAAGAAAGAGGTATAAAGACCTCTGCGTTCTTCGAGGGTAGAAAGTCAGAATCATCACCTTCCCAGTGAGGAGAACAAGCCTTAACAATATATGCATTTAGAAAGCCTATTCTTTTCGTTCAGAACCTGTTAGTGATTTCCACATCCCAAGTGAAGCTCCCAACCTACCTCCGAAGCGGACCCGAATAAAGTACGTATACTGCTTGGACTGGGTAAACCTGGAGTGACACTCCCGGTATCACATTAAATCGTTAGTGAAGAAACGCTTCCGCGGAAGGCATTCTTTACTACCCACCTCTACACACATCATACCATCCTGATGCCATCTTTGCCTGTGGACATTTCCTCAATAACATCAGAATCAGTACCCTCTTTGTTTTTATACCAATTTCCACGTTCTTGGTTCCAGGAATCACCACACTCATCATACACCTTCGAACATCCAGACTACAAGCCATCGAAGCAGCAACCGCGAGAAGCTAAAGCTTGTTACCTCATTTACCTATCGAACAGACGCATTGTGGAACTACGGTAATGGCCGGAAGCGGAGCTGAATCGGATATCCAGATGGAGGATGCCTACACCGTGGTGTGAAGAAAAAATGGTTTGATTCCATTCAGCGATAAGGATAAGCAGGTGATGCAATACCTGCCCATTACGAAGAACGATATTCTGCACTGGGTTATTCAGCTTTTGGATTGAATCAACGGACAGTTAGGACCAATGTACGACCTTATTCAGGAAGCAAGGGTGAAGAATTTCGAAATTCGAATGGCCCTCCCACAATTGGCCCAAGCTTACGAAGGGCTCATCATGAGGCAGAACGAGATATACGATGCTATCTGCCTTGGAGTTGAAAAGATGGAAAGGGCTCAATTTTTGAAGCGCTCCAATATAGTCATTCAATCCCAAGTATTTGCGGCTAACGTTCAAGCAGCCATTACTGTGATGAAGGCCCAATCCACCGAATCCTACGAAGAGCTACGATTTGCTCTCAGTGAGCAGATTCAACATTCTGGGAACGCCTGAAACACCCTCTCAACTATGTTCGATAATAGGGAACGATCCCAAGAATGTCTAACCTCCAAGTGCACCATCAATCTCAAGAACTCGCGACCATCGAGCTTAAAGCAAAAGAGGATAGCGAAAAAATGTCTGGATTATACGCCAAGGCTCGTGCAGAGTCAAAGAAGTTGCAAGATGCACAGAGAAATCACAGAAAAGGCGGATAATACAGAAAGGAAAGGAAGGCATGGGAGCGAAGGATGAAAAAACATTTCGAGCGGAAATTCAAAGAATTCACTGAGCTGTGCAAATGAAGCTCTCGGATGAAAGACTGAAGAAATCAGTTCGCTCCCTGTCTAGGTCAGTGTTGACACCAAATGACGGGGATATCAAGCCCGATGGCGAGGGATTCCGCGTTCGATATGCCACTAAGGACGCACTGGAATTTGGATCAGAGAACCTATGACACCGGGGCCTGAGGGCAATGGAGACGGCGCAGAAGGCGTTCGAGGAGATCCACCAGTGGCTCCAAGTCTTCCAGCTCCAGCTCGAGTAGCTCAAGCTCCTCTGATTGTGGGGAAGATGATCGTCTGCCACTCCCACCTCCAGAAAGAACGAACTACAGTGAACAAACTTCGGTACCACCAGCACCTCCGCCAGCACCTCCACAAGCACTTCCGCATCCACCAAAGCACCAACCCAGGGTGGAAGCAAAAGATTGAGCGTCCTGGGAAATTGAAGGCGATCCGACGGACAGACAGAGTCCTACTGCCAATGGATTCGCGGGGTGGAGAGATATCTTAAGTACTTCAAGGACAGTTATTTTACGATGACGATAAGATCATCTTCATTGGAAGTATCTTGCGGGAAAAGGTACTGCTGGGTACAACAATCGCCAGGACCAGATGAAAAAACATTTTCAAGTCGATACCTGGGCAGCGTTTGTTAGCAGCATGGAGAAGCGATTCATTGACACGGAGAGGAAAAGGAAAACCTCCAAAAATACAGGATTTGCAGTACAAGAGAGACATTCAGGATTACATCGTAAGGATGGAAGCGTGAACTACCAAGTCTGCATATCCGGAATTGCATGGCGAGAAGCTCTGCACAGCGGTCTCAACGAGGACATCAAGGATCGACTATCCTTTCGAAGCTTACACCGAACGATGATGCAGAATACGAACTGTTTTCGACAGGTCGGCCGCGCTTATGAGAGACGCCTGGAAGAAAGAACAAGCACCATCACACGATCACAAGCCAGAAATAGAAGGACAATAAGAGGACGCGTCATGTTGATGGTGATCATAAGGGGAATCAAGGAAAGAAGAACCTGAAAAGGGTTCGGACTCCAAGAAACCTCGAATGGAGAAGAAGGTCCTAAGCCTGTCAACACGGACAGGGCGAAGCCCTGAAGGCATTTCGGAATCTTTGTTTGAAGCAAGAGCCAAGGTAACGAATGTAAACGCTGCGGTTCTTCGGAGCATCGATGGTCTTCTGCAAGAATGCTATCAAAGTTTCGTCAGCAAGAAAAGAGAAAGCCTAAGGTGGAAGCTTCGACGCCAGAGATAACCACCTCTGCTTCCAAGGTCAAGCCCAGGATCTGGCTGATCGAATTACGAAACCGCCAGCAGCAGCCTCTAGCTCTCGAGTGCTTTATGAGGTTGACTCTGATGTATGGAGATTGACTACTGAAACGAGTTTCTTTTGTCTTTCTTTGTTATATGAGATTGCGGTCTTTCTTATGTTATTTTGAGGTACAGACACCTCTATGTTTTGTATTTAGGGATACAGATATCTCTTTGGGTTTTCTTGCCAGTGCGGTCATTGGTATTGCTTGTAGGTTTTCGATTAATAAAACTTTCTTTTCTGCTGTTTAAGAAAGGATGCCTGAGGATGAGTTCAGTACTCGAAATGTGCAGGTCATATAGCATCCAAGCGTGACAACACATTTACTTCGAACTTGATCATACTCATTCAAAACTCATTCACCACGCATCAATAATCCAATCACGACCCGTTTGGGCCGGAGCTGTGTGAGAGGCAGTTCATCATGGTTTCTACTCGAAAAGATCGAAACGTGAGGCTGTGGCCAAAACACTGTACCTGAACCGAAACCTAAGAAAATGAAACAACTCCCACCTGAACTGAAAACGGTACATGACCCACAGTACGCATGTTTGCAAGCTTTCGAGACAAGAAGAACGTCCTGTAAGGGTTCTCTTGTATACTGGGTGCGATACACCTATGATGTCGAAGCAGTGGGCCGATTCACATGCTGTTCCATAGTGACTCGAACGAACCAAAGATTGTCGAAAACTTCAATGGAGAAAGAGTAGAAGGCGCGGGTTGGCAGTACACCTTCCCCGTAACTCTACAATATGAATCCCATTATACCAAACAAACCTTCGAAATTGGTCCAATGGAGGATTCGTCTGATATCATGTTACCTTACTGGTGGATCATCAAGCATGGAGCACTCAGCGGAGTTACAGAAGAAAAAGATAAGCTCCAGTTTACGTCGAAACACTACGACCAACATTGCACAAAGACACAGTATCTTCGTTTTCAATCGAATATGACGATTCCATTTGAAGTTTGAAACAGACCCTCGATGGATCGGGGTTATTGGTTCAATGCATGTCAGTGCGGCGCATGAGATTGAAATTGATTGGGTGGAGCGAATTGCATGGCAGTATAGAGACTTTCAAACGATATACAATGGAAATACTGCCAATGCTCTTCCGCCGCATCGATCCTATGATCATGCCATTGATCTAAAGGATGGGGAACAACCTCAGTGGGGTCCCATCTACGCGCTCTCAGAGAAGGAGCTTTCGGTCCTTAAAGATCATCTTAAAGAAATGTGTGATTCTGGGAAGATTCGTCCAAGCAAGTCACCCGTGGGTACACCCATACTCTTCGTTACAAAGCCACACAGAAGAGGTTTACATTTGTGCGTGGATTACAGAGGTCTGAATCGTCTGACGATTATAACCGATACCCATTGCCACTCATGAATGAACTTAAAGGCAGGGTTGCTAGATCGAGAATTTTACCAAGATTGATTTGAAGGCAGGGTACAACCTCATTCGAATCAAACCTGGAGATGAATGGAAAACAGCGTTTCGTACGAGATATGGACATTATGAATACCTGGTTATGCCCTTCGGATTGGCGAACGCGCCAGCTACATTCCAGATATGATGAACGAGATCTTGCAAGATCTAATCGATCATGGAGTGGTAGTCTATATAGATGATATCCTCATCTATACAGAAAACGAAGAAGAGCATGTACGATTGACAGAGAAGTCCTTCGTCGATTACAGGAAAACAACTTGGCTATAGCACCCGATAAGTGCGAATGGCATCAGAAGCAATTGAATTCCTTGGGTACGTCATATCGGGAGAAGGTGTCAGCATGTCCAAGACAAGATTGACACTATTCTCAAATGGGAGATTCCGGAGTCTGTCAAGGACGTCCAGTCTTTCCTCGGGTTCGCCAACTTCTATCGACGCTTCATCGAAGGATTTTCAAAGATATGCCATCCCTTAACAGACTAACCAAGAAATAAAACGGAAAGTTTGATTGGAAAGCAAATCCGCGAAATCAGATAGCCTTCAATACGCACAAGAAATACTTTACGGAGGCACCCTTATTACGGCATTTCGAGCCTGTTTGGCCTGTAGTGATTGAAACTGACGCAAGCGATTTTGCAATCGGCGCAGTTCCTCCCAAGTCATTGATGGACGACTGCACCCCATTGTTATCACTCTCGAAAGATGGATAAGGCAGAGATTAATTACGAAATTCATGACAAGGAAATGCTCGCGATCGTTTCTGTGTTCAAAGAATGGAGACGTAATCTCGAAGGGGCTGCTCATCCAATTAGTGTGTTCACCGATCACAAGAATCTCGAATACTTTACGACTACGAAGATCTTGAATTGGAGACAAGCCGTTGGGCTCAAGAATTGGCAGAAGATGATTTTAAAATATTCTACCGACCAGGCAGTGCAAATGGGAAACCGGATGCTTTACCTAGGCGTTTGGAGTACCGCCCTGAAAAGGGGGTAGGTAGTGCCGAAGAAAACGAAAATCAGCCAATCCACCGCGTTCTGAGACCTGACCAGTTGGTAACTTCTGAAGGGGAAACAGTGCAAGTGACAGTGATGAAGTTATGAGGCGAACAAATTGCGATTTCTTCTGCAAAGTTGAGAGCGATTCCAGTAGTCAAGTTCACGTCAGAGCTGTTAGAAGCAGTGGTCAGCGCCGCTAACAACGATGCTGCATGGGAAGAAGAGTACGTCCGAGCAATGGAAGGCAATCCTAGCCCAGACATCGTGTTCGAAAGCGAAACTCTTTATTATAAAGGCAGACTGTGGATTCCGGACGATCTGAAGTTGAAGAAAGATATACTGGAAGCAGAGCACCATTCGAAGGTGGCTGGTCACATGGGGCAGGATAAGACAATCGAGCTGGTCAGACGAAACGTCTTTTGGCCAGAAATGGAGAAATTCATCGAAGATTATGTTCGCTTATGCCCTGAGTGCCAAATGAATAAAGCAGCTCGCCATGCTCGCTACGGACTCTTACAACCACTCCAATTAGCGTACCACCGATGGGATTCAATTTCCATGGACTTCATTGTCGAATTGCCAGTGTCAGATGGATGCTCATCGGTATGGGTAATCGTCGACCGCTTTATGAAATTGGATCACTTCATTCAATTAAAAGATGGTGAGAAGAAAGCTACAGACTTGGTCAGAATTTTCCTGAAAGAAGTAAGGAGATTTCACGGCCTACAATCGAACATAGTGTCAGATCGGGAGACTAGGTTCACCTCCACGTTTTGGTCCTCGTTGGTAGAAGCTCTTGAAATTCGGTTAAAGATGTCTTCGCCATTCCACCCTCAAACGGAAGGGCAAACGGAAAGGGTCAACCAATCCTTGGAATGTTATCTGCGGAATTACTGCAATTACGAGCAGGATAATTGGTCTGAGATGTTACCGATGGCAGAGTATGCATACAATGACTCTCTCACCACCGCTACGGGAATGTCACCATTCTTTGCAAACTTTGGGTTCGATCCTGGAAACGAATTGGCCCATCGAAGCAGAAGCAAAGAATCCGGCATCCAGGAACTACGTTCATTGGATGACCAGCGTGCATACACTTTGCCGTAGGAGCTTAGAACAAGCACGGGAGACAATGGGGAAGTACCATGACAGGCGTGGTAAGGAACCACAGAAGTATTTGGTTGGTGATCTAGTTATGCTAAATGGGAAGAACCTCAAAACTAGAAGGCCATCTAAAAAAATAGATGCAAAGATTCATGGACCCTTCAAAGTCTCGAAGATACTCTCGCCCACTGCTATTAAGCTTGAGTTACCAAGCCGATGGCGTATTCACAATGCATCCAATGTATCCCTCATCGAACCTTATCGACTCGCCAACACCATTAGATCACCACCTGAGCTTGCTTCGGCCAGTGAGCAGAACGAGCTTGGTTATGATGTAGAGGGCTACAAGTACGGAACAATCTACAAAGTCGAGGAAGTCATGGGCAGCCAGTATAGCAAAAAACGGAAACGAATCTTATACCTAGTTAAGTGGAAGGCATATCCAGAAGAAGCAAAATGGACTGAGGAACCGTATGAGAACTTCTATGACAAAGGGTTATTGAAGGAGTACCATAGACGGAATCCTCAGGTGGCGAAGGATAATATGATCGAACGGTTGAGCTAGTACCTTTTCCCCACGAAGGGTTTTTAATGGCTAGCAAGACACCTGACGAAGGATTGGGGTTTTTGGGCACAAGGGGTCATATTTTTCCGAATCAAGACAAGAGAAAGATGGATATGGGTTTAAGGGCACGCGGGGTCACGATTTTTCCAGATCATCATACGAAAAAGAAAGGAGAAGACGCAAGCAACCTCATTGGCCTATTCTGCTTGCTGCCATGTCTCAATTGGACGTAAGCAACTTGATTGCTCGACTTTGCTTGCATGTCTCAGCAAGCGGTCGAAGCGAAATGGTCTGTGCGGGCCCACGAACGTAGTGAATTTCGAAATCACTTCACTTGGGCGCGCAGGGTCATACTTCACCAAAAAGCCAGGAGCAATAAGGTCGTTCAGAGACGAACTTTCTAAGGAAGGGGGTAGTGTTATACCTAGCATAATACCCTCGGAGCAGGGACACTCACGATCACCTGCGATGTGCCCGATTGAGATGTCATCGGCTATCACTCGTCTCGGAGAGCAGTGCGAAGCTAGAGAAAGCACCGCTCTGAATAGCGAAGCTACTCTCCACCAGACGAAGCTAGAGAACGCACCGCTCCAAACCACGAAGCTAGAGAAAGCACCGCTCCGAATAGCGAAGCTATTCTCTACCCAACGAAGCTGCTGCTCCGAAGAGTGAAGCTAGAGAATGGACCACTCCAAACAACGAAAGCTAGAGAAAGCACTGCTCCGAATAAGCGAAGTTACTCTCTACTAGACGAAGCTAGAGAAAGCACCGCTCCGAGTAAGCGACGCTACTCTCTGCTAGACGAAGCTACAGAATGCACCGCCCCGAACAGCGAAGCTACTCTCTACTGAAGCTTGAGAATGCACCGCTCCGAACAACGTAGCTACTCTCCATCGAACGAAGACTATTCGCCTGGAGGTCGCTAGGAAGAAAGGAAACCACTGGTCCGAAGGCAGAAGCCGCAGGCCTGATATTATAAAGGATACCAATGGTCCGAGGATAATCCAACGACGGTAAAGACGATACAAGGATCGGGAGATGGAGGCCTGTGGTAGTTGCGAGGGAAATTGGTTCGGAGGATAGGTACGGGAGCTCTAGAGAAAAGCGTAGTTGAAAGTATTTGTTAGAAAGCGAAGAAAGAGGTATAAAGACCTCTGAGTTCTTCGAGGGTAGAAAGGCATAATCAACAATCACCTTCTCAGCAAGGAGAACAAGCCTTAACAATATACGCATTCAGAAAGCCTATTCTGTTCGTTCGGAACCATTCAGTGATTTCCACATCTCGAGTAAAGCTCCCAACCTATCTCCGAAGCAGTCACGAATGCAGTACGGATACTGCTTTGACCGGGTAAACCTGCAGTGACACTCCAGGTGTCACACAAAGTCCCTCATACCAAGATAATATCGTTCATCCAACTATTTCATGGAACTGACGGCCATTCTCCAAGTATAGTTTTCATCCAAGTATTGGTTTCATATTAGGTAACACTGGTCTGATTCATAACGCACAGCTGACTCTAAGGTCCCTGCAATGCGGTTTATGTTTGCTTCAGCAGTATAGTTTTTGGTGTGTCCCATGCCTTGGCCAGCAATGAAGGAATCACCCCTGAGGTTCTGTCAGATCGAGTGTGCATATTGTATCTGCCTGCAGATTGCTATTCTGAGGCTGAGACACAATATTGGATCTTGGAATATTATGGGAATTTCACCTGGCTATATGGGGCCTTCTGCTCACTCATCAGTACATATCTTCAGCGGTGTAACCTCAACCTATGATACAATTCATCAATGTTGAGCCTGGGAGACTAAATCTGATGTACCTCGTACACATGAAATGGGAAAACCCCTCACAAGGGGATGTTGGTTGACATGGGCATGGAAGCAGAGGAGCTACAGTTGAGAAAGAAGGAAATATTGTAGTGAGCAGAGGACTTTGTTTGTATGTATGTTATCATGTTTGTATTATAGTATTGCCGTATGCAGTCCCCAGAGCTAGACTGAAGGGCCCTACAGTCCTTTCTTCTATGGCTCTGCTGCCCTAGTTGTAAACTGTGCTTAATTTGCTTGCCCCGAAAATTGTTGTCTGGTGCTGGGCTGCCTCTTGCCCTGATGTAACTGACTATTGCAAAGCCTGGGTTAAAGCGATTTCCCCCTGGAACATAGTGTCTGCTACTCTACCGCAGGCCGAAATTTACTGTGGTTGTTGTGCTAGAGCTCCCCTTACCTGCCCTGAGTGGGCTTCAAAGCTTTGCATCTGGGCAGCTGTTATACTTAGCGTAATACCCTCGGAGCAGGGACACACATGATCACCCGCTACATGCTCAATTGAGATGACATCGGCTACCACTCATTTCGCAGAGCAGAGCGAGGCTAGGGATAGCACCACTCCGAATAGCAATGCTACTCTCCACCAAACGAAGCTAGAGAATGCACAGCTCCGAACCACATGGCTTGAGAATGCATCGCTCCGAATACCGAAGCTTCTCTCTACCAAACGAAGCTACCGCTCCGAAGGATGAAGCTAGAGAACGCACCGCTCCAAACAATGACAGCTAGAGAAAGCACCGCTCTGAGTAAGCGACACTACTTTCTTCTAGACGAAGCTAGAGAACGCACCACTCCAAGTAAGTAACACTACTCTCTACTAGATGAAGCTAGAGAATGTCCTGCTCCAAGTAAGCGACACTACTCTCTACTTGACAAAGCTAGAGAATGCACCGCTCCAAGTAAGCAACGCTACTCTCTGCTAGACGAAGCTAGAGCATGCACCACCCCAATCAGCAAGGCTACCCTCTACCAACACTAGAGAATGTACTGCTCCGAACAACGAAGCTACACTCTATCGAACAAATACTATTCACCTTGAAGTGGCTAGAAAGCCAGGATACCACTGGTCCAAAGGGGGAAGCCACAGGGCTGATGCCATAAAGAATACCAATGGTCCAGGTATAATCTAACGACGGTAAAGACAATACAAGGATTGGCAGATGGAAGCATATAGTAGTTGCAAGGGAAATTGGTTCAGAGGTTAGGTACGGGAGGTCTAGAGAAAAGTGTAGTTAGAAGTATTTGTTAGAAAGCAGAGAAAGAGGTATAAAAGACCTCAGAGTTCTTCGAGGGTAGAAAGGAATAATCATTACAATCAACCTTCTCAGCGAGGAGCACAAGCCTTAACAATATACACATTCAGATAGTCTATTCTTTTCGTTCGAAAGCTTTTAGTCATTTCCACATTCCGTGTGAACCTCCCAACCTACCTCCGAAACAGTCCCAAATTAAGTACGGATACTACTTTGGCCGGGTAAACCTGGAGTGACAATCCCGGTGTCACAGCAGCATGGATTTCGAGGTTAGGACTTTGTTCTGGAATGTTATTGATGGAACCAGAGGAGAGACATATGTCTCTGAAATTTTCTGATTATTGACTTCTTTACCCTCTTCTGCCATTATAACCATGGATGGTTCTGGGTGTATTCCCATATGGTTCATGTAAGTACTGGACATTGTTTCGGGCATAATCGGTATGTCATATGAATGTTCAACATCTCCAACTATGCTGTCTTCGAATGTGTATTCAAAAAGATTTTTGCTCTCTTGTGATGCAATGTTCGCATTGACATTGCGTGAGATCAGGAGATTCATAACCTCATCTCCATTCTAGGATTGTTGGGTAGGAACCTGTATGGGAAAGAATACCTAATCAGTAGAAAATTGTAAGGCCTGGGAGATATTGGAACCCATGGGGAAGGAGATTTTTGGGCACTTCTATGGACTATTCCTAAAATAGCTGAACTCTGAAGCCTAAAAGTTCAGGGGATCTTTAAAACAATTGTTTGAAAAGGGGCTTGGCAAAGTAAGGGGTGGTGTAGAAAGGCTAGAGTGTCATGGTGCGGAGCCGCACTCAGAGTCGCACTTTATTTTAGATCATCTCTCATCACAATAATCATCATCCAAAAAACGAACTGAAATCATCTCTTCTTGTTTTATCATCCATTCCTCATCCCATTCATTCCTCATCCCATCCATCCACTCTTTTTGTCCTGATAGTTACGGGTCGCGTTCCTGCGTTACTAGGCTTCTCTTTTTGGGCCTTGTATTTGCACAGTTCCAGTTAAGAAAGTACTCACGAGATCCCAATTTACATTGTTTGCTTCGCCATGTACTCAGCATCAACGCTAACCACAGGCGGTGTTCTGCGACTCGCAGGCAGCCATCCGGCGGACGGAGCACTCGGACCCGGGCCCTGGGCAGCCACTAGCCAGGTGGATTAACCGCAACGTAGGAGCCCTTCACGAAAGAGGAATCGAAACAGAGATCCACTGGGTTCCAGGACACACCGGCATCCCTGGGAATGAACAGGCCAATCGCCAAGTGAACTTGGACCGAAAAGGCCGTGGAGCAAGCACAATACGAGAGCTGGTATACGCCTCGGCTGCGAATAGAGCCAGACGGATCTCCGAAACATAATCGGCCGCAAAGACACTGTGGGAGGCCGACAAGTGCAGCAAGAATTTCGACTATATACTTAAGGGCCAGGCAAGAAGCAAGAGACCGATCACGATGACGAGCGTGAAGTCGTTGGCTGCCAGGTTCTACCGACTAAGTGCGGGCATGCACCCACTGGAACATACCTGAAACGATTCGGTCACCAAGAGGAGGACAAGTGCTGGTGGTGCGGAGGCGGAGGCAGAGCAGTACAGACGCAGGAACATCTCTTCCGCCACTGCACCCGATGGAAAAACCAGCAGAAACGCTCTGGAAAGCTGTGGGGAAGGCTACGGGCTAGAAAGCGGGAAGGTGCCGACATGTACAGGTCTCTGAGCTATTTTCGATAAAGAAGTGCGACTAAGTGGTGATGGACTTCCAGGCAGCTACTGACGTCGGGAAGTTCCCGCTCAAGCGAGGGGAGGAGCGAATGCAGGAGTGAGGTTGTTCGGTGCGGTGGTGGTCTCTTTTTCGTTTGTCTCCTTTGTTCTTATCAATTTTTTTCCTTTCTGCTTTCTTTTATCGGAGGGGAGTTTGGGTAGCGGGAGTGGAGCTTCGCCACCTAGCCGGCTTGCCCGGAAGCGAGTGGGGGGGGGGGGGTGATTTGGGTCCTGTCATACTCTATATAGAGTGAATCAATGATTCCACCAGTCCAGACCGGGTCCCTCCAAGTCCAGTCCAATCCAGTCCGAGTAAATTTTGGACCGGGATCGGACCAATCCCCATTTTTCTGGACCTGGACTGAACTGGCCTGGACTGCTTTGCACCAGTCCACTCGGGCCGAATCAGCTTAAATATGCTGAGAGTTACTGATATACTGAGTCAACAAATAGACTCATACGCATAGACTCATACATGCAGACTCATAAGTGATTGCTCATTCGTCATTCGCAAGTCGCCATGCACATCTCACCCCTCATCACTTGCCACTTGCCACTCACTACTCATCACTCTGATCTACTGAGTCACTGAATAGATTCATGAACGATTGCTCACTTACCATCACTTGCCATCCATCACTAATCCCTTGCCACTCGCCACTCGCCACTCACTACTTACCACTCTGATATACTGAGTCACTGAATAAACCAGTGTTCACAACCGTCCCGTCCATCCAACATTGCTTAGGACGGAGTCGGACGGCAAGAAGGCGTCCGTCTGAGAGCAGGACGGAGATGGTGCCGTCTTTTTGAGGCTGGACAGAGACGGGCAGAAAGGACGGCCATTGACGGAGAAGTCTTCATCGCACATAACAAAAATTATACGAAAATCATTTCAATTACTATTCTATCCGTGATGCAAGATCTGTGAGCATCTGCTCCATCCATACCATGTCGGACTCTGTTTCTCCAAAATTTTAGCCCTCTAAACTCAGGATTTCATACATTCCGAAGCCTGTATAACATTATCATGCATGATTGGGTTTAGTCTATGTTGGAACATGTCAATCCACACTCATCAAGGGCCGGTGGCGCAATGGTAGCGCATCCTTCTAGTATAGGAAAGGTTCTAGGTTCGACTCCTAGCCAGTCCATTCTTTTCTTGGTTTCAACAGTCTAAAGATATACAGTAACCGCCCGATGACGGTGGATAACGGCCGACATTCCGTTCTTCTTGAGGAAGGACCGGACGGACGGCCTTGGCGCCGTCCTGTCTGTCCTGAGGGAATCTCGAATGGTTGAGAATACTGGAATAGACTCACAAACGATTGCTCACTTGCCATCCACTAATCACCACTCTCTACTAGTTACTCACCACATGTCATTCCGAATTTCACTACCTCATCGCCACAGGACCCTCAGATTCAAACTGTATATATAGCACGATGGATTTGGAAAACATGTAACTATTCTGCAATTTTTGCGGTATCATGCCAGTGTACACATCTATTAGTTTCGTTTGGTATGGTTGGGCTTCTCGTGGTGGTGCTTGCTAACAGATGTGGGCGGTTATGAAGTGACGTTGTGTCTAGGTTAAGATTTCAGGGATTACTAACTCACTTCTTTAGTTATTCGATCTACTTTGAAATTGATAAATACTACCCTGTTTTGAATGGTCCAGACCAAGCCCGTCCAGCCCAAGACTGCCAGTCTGGGCCCGGTCCAGTCCGACCTTCAGGTTGGACCGGACCGGACTGAGCCCTACCCCCGACCGGGTCCGTCCGGACTGGTGGAATCATTGGAGTGAATACAGTATGATTAAAACAAAAAGACAAAGAACGCTAACCACACAAATACCGCGTATTCTTCTCCGCTGACTAACGAGTCTATCTATGCACTCTAACATTACAAATAACCCACGTACCGCCGGAACATTGCTTTGTATCCTTCCGCTCACATCCAAGGCCTCTTCTCAAGCCAATTCAACCTTGTAACAACAATTCCCAATGCAAGTTCTCCGACAAAGCTCACCATACTCTAGTGTTGTACCGAACCTTCTCTCTTGACTGTCTAATCGAAATGACACGTATGCAGAACTAATATACAAGCGGCTCCGCGCTCAAACCTAACCCAATAGGCACGTGATAACGAACTTACAAACCGCTCCAACATCTAGCCCTCTCCGTTTTTCAACCATATATTTTTCCTTACCCTTGAACCGCTTCGTTATGGGCAACTCGTAATCTAAGCACATATCTTAGCAATTAATCAATAATATCAATTATAGCTGGGGTCAGCCTACTCGCTCCATCAGGTAACTATTTTCGTTTAAATTTGCTCTTGGTCATCCGCCTCCATCGACATGGCTAATGCACGCTGAAGCTGTTCCTCTTCAGTCCCATTGTCCTCATCCGCCTCATTTTCCTCACCCGTCTCCGAGTCATTATCCTCGTCCGCTCCTAGTGACATATCTAACGCACGTTGAAGCCTTTCTTCGTCGGTATCACTGTCCTGGTCCATCTCGAGGGACATAGCAAGTGCAAGGTGGAGTTTTTCCTTATCTGTTCCAAAGTCGTCATCGTCGCCGCTCTTCTGCAATATCCGAGGCGAATAGCATAATTTTTCCTCACCAGTGTTGTCGTTCTTTAAAGACATGGCGAGAGCAGATTGCACCTCCAGCTCCTCGCCCATCTTCCATCGCCCCTGATTCCTGTATGTCGATACGAGGTTGCCCATGCTGGTCAGGGTAGAAGGGTGCTCTTGGCCGAGCACTCTCTGTCTCGTCTCCATGACCTGCACTAACAGCTCCTCGGCCTCCTTCCATCTCCTCTGGTTCATGTATGTCATTGCGAGGTTATCCATGCCGGTCAAGGTATCTGGATGCTCTTGGCCGAGTACCCTCTTGAACGTCTCCATGACCTGCACTAACAGCTCCTCGGCCTCCTTCCATCGCCCCTGGTTCATGTATGTCAGTGCGAGGTTGCCCATGCTGGCCAGGGTAGACGGATGCTCTTGGTCGAGTACCCTCACGAATGTCTCCGCAACCTGCACTAACACCTCCTCGGCCTCCTTCCATCGCCCCTGGTTCCTGTATGTCGAAGCAAGGTTGGCCATGCTGGTCAAAGTATGTGGATGCTCTTGGCCGAGTACCCTCTGTCTCATCTTCATGACCTGCTCCTCCAGCACCTCGGCCTCCTTCCATCGCCCCTGGTTCATGTGTGTCAATGCGAGGTTACCCATGCTGCTCAAGGTATCTGGATGCTCTTGGCCGAATACCCTCTTTCTCGTCTCCATGACCTGCACCTCCACCTCCTCAGCCTCCTTCCATCGCCCTTTGTTCCTGTATGTTGATGCGAGGTTGTTCATCCCGGTCAAGGTATCCGGATGCTCTTGGCCCAGTACCCTCTTTCTCGTCTCCATGACCTGCACTAACAGCTCCTCGGCCTCCTTCAATCGCCCCTGGTTCATGTATGTCAATGCGAGGTTGCCCATGCTGGTCAAGGTATCTGGATGCTCTGGGCCGAGTACCCTCTTTCTCGTCTCCATGACCTGCTCCTCCAGCACCTCGGCCTCCTTCCATCGCCCCTGGTCTCCGAATGTCGATGCGAGGTTGCCCATTCTGATCAAGGTATCTGGATGCTCTTGGCCGAGTACCCTCTTGCTCGTCTCCGTAACCTGCACTAACACCTCCTCGGCCTCCTTCCATCGCCCCTGGTCTCCGAATGTCGATGCGAGGTTGGCCATGCTGGTCAAGGTATCCGGATGCTCTTGGCCTAGTACCCTCTTTCTCGTCTTCATGACCTGCTCCTTTAGCTCCTCGGCCTCCTTCCATCGCCCCTGGTTTTGGAATGTCGATGCGAGGTTGCCCATGCTGCTCAAGGTATCTGGATGCTCTTGGCCGAGTACCCTCTTTCTCGTTTTCATGACCTGCTCCTCCAGCTCCTCGGCCTTCTTCCATTGCCCCTGGTTCATGTATGTCAATGCGAGGTTGCCCATGCTGGTCAAGGTATCTGGATGCTCTGGGCGGAGTACCCTCTTTCTCGTCTCCATGACCTGCTTCTCCAGCTCCTCGGCCTCCTTCCATCGCCCCTGGCTCATGTATGTCGATGCGAGGTTGCCCATGCTACTCAAGGTAAAGCGATGCTCTTGGCCGAGTACCCTCTTTCTCGTCTCCATGACCTGCACTAACAGCTCCTCAGCCTCCTTCCATCGCCCCTGGTTCATGCATGTCAATGCGAGGTTGCCCATGCCGCTCAAGGTATCTGGATGCTCTTGGCCCAGTACCCTCTTGAACGTTTCCATGACCTGCATTAACAGCTTCTCGGCCTCCTTCCATCGCCCCTGGTTCCTGTATGTCGATGCGAGATTGTGCATGCTGGCCAAGGTATTTGGATGCTCTTGGCCGAGTACCCTCTTGAACGTCTCCATGACCTGCACCTCCACCTCCTCGGCCTCCTTCCATCGCCCCTGGTTCCTGTATGTCGATGCGAGGCTGCCATGCTGCCCAAGGTGTGTGGATGCTCTTGGCCGAGTACCCTGTGTCTCATCTTCATAACCTGTGCCTCCAGCTCCTCGGCGTCCTTCCATCGCCCCTGGTCTCCGAATGTCGATGCGAGGTTGCCCATTCTGATCAAGGTAAGGGATGCTCTTGGCCGAGTACCCTCTCGCTCGTCTGTATGGCCTGCTTCTCTAGCTCCTCGGACTCCTTCCATCGCCCCTGGTCCATGTATATCGATGCGAGGTTGCCATACTAGTCAAGGTAAAGTGATGTTCTTGGCCGAGTACCCTCTTTCTCGTCTCCATGACCTGCACCTCCAGCTCCTCGGCCTCCTTCCATCGCCCCTGGCTCATGTATGTCAATGCGAGGTTGCCATGCTGGTCAAGGTATCTGGATGCTCTGGGCCAAGTACCCTCTTGAACGTCTCCATGACCTGCACTACCACCTCCTCGGCCTCCTTCAATCGTCCCTGGTTCATGTATGTCGATGCGAGGGTGCCCATGCTAGCCAAGGTATCCGGATGCTCTTGGCCGAGTACCCTCCTGAACCTCTCCATGACCTGCACCTGCAGATCCTCGGCCTCCTTCCATCGCCCTTGTATCGAGTATGTGCCTGCGATTGTTATGTTTAAGCTCAATGGTATGAAATGGAGCTCTCCAAACTCTTGTATCATATCGGTAACCTCTCTTTTGTACTCTTTCCGGGCCTCCACCAGTTTGGCCAATCCATATGTTAGGTATTCGTGAATAAGGTTGACCTTAACATGACGGCTGAGTCCATGCATCCTTCCATTCTTCCACTTTGCCCGCCGTACCGCCTCTTTTTCAACCTGTAGATCATTGAGTTGTTTGTTACTTTTTTCTAGCCACATATGACACTTATTGTTATCTGACTTGACCCCGAATCCAATTCGGTAACAAAATGCTAGTTGAAATGCGATGTGGGTGGCAAAGGATTGATTTTGGTTCTTGTGGTAGTTTTTTTCTAGACTCTCTCTAATTTGTTTTCACACACGGTAATCGGCTTCCACAAGGTCGGCTAAGTTTTCGGAAATCTTGACTAATAGTATCAGTTCGGTGTTTTGAAATGGAAGATAAATTAATGCTTACCCGGAAACCAGCAAGTCTCGAAAGGTCTTTGTTTCCGTCCCCTGATTTTGCATTGTAAGATTCCATTCCGCACTCCTTGAGGAAAGCTATGAATTCTCTGATACTAGCTTCGTTTATTTGTCTCTCTGCCACGAATTCAATTCTGAACTCTTTAGTGTATGCCCTGAATTTTATGATCTTGATGATACTCACTGTCCTCGTCTGAGGAGACTCACTAATCTTTTCAGATCAGATGTCCTCTTTGCCGGGTTAAGCGGAACCGCCAAGCTGAAAAATTCTCTCAGACCATTCCTGTGTTTGTCACTTGCCAGTGGTATGGAATCAATGAATTGTTTCGCAATCTGTTCCAATTTGTCATCATATTTGAGCTGTTCAAGCGCTGTCCGGGGCCCGGTGGGTGCGTCAAATATGTACTCGGTGTTATTCAGCAGGATAGGTACATCCCCGGACACAACCCAAAGACACAGCATACCAAAAGAGTATATATCAGTTTGTTTAGCATTATGGGTTGTAAACTCTCCAAAATGATGCTCAGGAGCATTCCATGGCCTTGATTTTGGCAGACAAATATTTTCTGCTTCCTGCGCTGCAAGTATAGAATATCCGAAGTCGGTCACCTTAACTGTGGTTTTTCCGGTAGCGTCCTTGAAAATTAGCACGTTTTGCGGCTTGATGTCACCGTGAATTATATCTGTGCCCTTTTAGACTTCCAGAAGGTAAAAGTTAATCGGATGACATACTATATTCATGTAAAGTGCTGATGGCACTTCCAATGTCGGCACAGAGGTTGAGCCGGTCATCCATTGACATGTTCCTACCCTCACTCACGTTCATGAACTGTTGTAGATCCCATGCTGCTTTCTCAAAAACCAATACAGGAACGGCTTTCTCCGTCCTGCGCTTGATTTCCCAGCAAATCCCCTCGAGGTTACTATATTTGGGTGATTTTGAATAGCGCGTTGACTCAAAATCAATACTTCTGATATCAACGGTAAAAAGTCCGTGTCTGAACCATCGTCGTCGTGAAACCGCTTGAATGCAAGCGACATGTCGGTGCTGAATGTAGACTGGCTTATTGTCCCAGAGCCACCCTTGCCCAGATCGTTGAGAGTTGGCTGCCACGTAATGGGGAGGTAGCCGACATTGTATTTTTGGACGACTGAAAGAAATGCGATTAGGTCGTTTTGGGGGTCGCCGTGGGTGAGATTCGATGGGGCAGCGGAGCAGCGGGTAAACATTCCATCCGAATATGACACCAGATTTGCGGAGTTGCGTGTTGAAAACATGGTGTTATAATTCGAAGATGATACGGTGCGGAATTTGGAAAGGGTGCAACCGGTCGAGTTTAGAAGGATGGCGGAATAGTGCATGAAGTTTCGTGATCCTATTTATTCAATGCGTACCGCTTAAAACCATTAAAGAACGCACGCATAGAGAAAGGGAAAGTGTACATACTTTGGAACAAACATTGTTCACTGTCTACTGACGAGGCTGTGCAACAAAAATCCTAACGGAAGACGCAAGGCCGCAGGGTGCGTTTACGCGTGGACACTATTGCTCAGCCTCATAAGTGAGCTTAACGTGTGCAAACATCGCGTCCAATTTGTATGAAGTTGGGGACGGTTGATCGGCATGATTGGTCAGGCGGTGGAGATTTAGGTTTGGTCGGAGATGTGTGCTGGCAGAGGTAGTAACGTTTTAGATAGTACAGGGCTGTGCATGGCACAAACCTCTCCTAACTGCGGCGATCAGATCGGCAAACACGTGGCGTTTGCGCAAATGGTCATCTCCCGATATCAACATGTTACATCATGCAAGCAAAATGCTTGGCCGATTTGCCGATTTGATTCGCCAACCCGGCACCCTGAAGCAGATTGACAAGGGGCAATGCAATACCTCCAGTGACGCGTACATATATACTCTGGGAGATGTTTCTGCGGGTTTCTTTTTTCCCCTTACGATAAAGACTTTCCGCAAGTGCCGTGGCCACACAAACTGTCGCTAATCACAATCCACCATGCTTACTGTCAGATCCACTGCCGTAGGCACATCGTTGTTTTACCAGACCGTAGCTCATCCGAAATGCCATTCAGCGTGGTTGCAATGACACCGGTTCGGCCGGCTCACACACAAGGCAGATTCATGGTCTGATTTTAGAGTAACTTAGCGGAGCGAAAACTATGTACGTAGCTATGGGCGCGATCTCAGAACCCGCAACTGATTATGCAATTAAGTCTACAAGTTTTGCGCCTATCGCAATGTGCTGGCTGTATACAGGAAATGTTGTAAACTAAACGAGATTTAATTTACTTGTCTTGGGTTATAATATTTATTGTACTGCTTCAATTTATTCCTACAAAGTACGACAATCAAGCGTTTTCCACATCTGCTTGATAAGTATTAAAGATACCACAAATCCGAGATCGGGAGATGAAAATGCATGACGCGTCTAGTTATCCCTACTCTGTCACAGATGAGGACGCGGAATTCAAAACCACGAAAATTTACTCGGCTGGAATTCTATGAGTTTTCGAACAACATACGCCAAAGGAGCCAGAGGTAAGTTCGGCTCAACTTTGAGAAAACCAGCAGAAGTATGGAAAATCATTTTTCCGGGTACCGTGTAGATTCAGCCACAGCAGCAAAATTTGTGGACTTAATTAGGCAGCCAGTTGCGGGTTTTGTGCTTCTGGAATCAATGCAAGGCCACTTTCTCATTTTGCTGTGTATCCTGTGAGCCTGACAAGCCAAAGCCAGCCACATAAAATCCTTGCAGTGAGTCCCAGGGAAATTTCAACTATTGACAGGGTGAGTGGCTTAGGTTTTTGCCTGCAGAAGTAATAGGGCACCAAGCGCCATGCTTGGGGGAAGGAGATCAGGAAGTACGACTTGGAAGCGGCTCTTTGTCGTGGAAGTGCTGAGGATTAGGTTATATGCCATGGCCGCAAGCGGCCGAATGCAATATGATTACAAACAAACAAACCAAGCGCCATGCTAAGCATACGTAACTGTTCATGTTTGGGGCACCACCACTAGTGTTTGCGACCAACAGATCAACCCCGATTGACCATGCAAGTATTAGAACTCAGTTATTGGGTATTTAGCTCTAGCTTATTTAACCTAAACCGGAGGTTGATAGCCGATAGTTCAATCGGAACGACTATAACCCTGAATTCGTTCAAGGGCTGCGCCGTGCTAGTGCGCGCAAGCTAACTATGATACCTTTATATGTAGGGATATTGATTGTAGTATTCCTCTTCATGATCCTTCGGTTGTGTTTTGGGTGGTTATTATTTTACTCGCCAAATTTTCAAGTTTCTACAGACACCCATTAGATGACACTGATACGATTACATCTTATCCAGTAGTCATCCAAACTTGATGAGTAGCTTACCGAAATTCTGATGTGCTGCCAAGGGCGCTTATGATATCCGGAGACTCGAAAATCCCACGAGAGAATTGGTCGATGTATTAGCCCAGATAAAGCGAATGCTTGTCTCAACTTGTCTCGTGCCTAGCCGCAAGCTAGCTCGTACCTCGTTTTCTAGACCGTCTGGTTCAAAGTGCGGAGGCCTAAAAAGTCTCTCCGAACAAAGTCGCAACACGATATTATGTCTGGTATTATGTGGCGCATGAGCCGCCCGAGCTCGCGAGGCTGCGGGCTCACCAGGCTCGCCACACATCCACCTTAGTCTGGGCACGAGAAAATCTCATCTACATCACCGCACTATGCAGGTAACCACCCGTGTGCCACTCCATTTTCTCCCGACCCGGCTACCGGTTCTCGTGTGACACTATCAAACCATAGTTCCTGCTCTACTTTAGCAGGGGACAGTGATCTCAACCGTCCCGTTCCGACGGCCGGGGACGGCAGTGCCGTCCGAGATCTTGCCAAGACGGACGGGACGGCGCCAAGACCGACCGTCCCGTCCTAGCATATAAATGATGGCTGGACGGCCGATGTCTGCCGATGACAGCGTTTTCACCGTCCCCGGCCGACATCCACCGTCCCCAACCGTCATTGGGCGGTTACAGAATACTCATGTCACCGAGTGCTAAGCTTGCCACGTGATGTGGCACTGTGATGTGTCACAGTGACTGTGCAGCGTTAAAGCCACATCACTTGGCAAGCTTAGCACTCAGTGACATGAGTATTTTTAGATATTTTACAATCATGATTGATAATCAAGTCCTAATTGCACTGGACAAGTGTTACAAATGGATGCTTCAAGAAGATTATGCTTTATATACACTGAGTAATCAACATACATGGATGTCGGAAGTTGACGGCTGGGGTCAGTGAAATCTCCGGCATCAGCCCTAAGGTACATTTGCGTGTACTGGCAAAAACCTTATGGATATAGTGTCATTTGTTGTGACCTTTTGGATTACAGATGTCACTACAGGTATATTACTAGCGTCATCCAGATATTATCCAAATCACATCAAAACGTTGCTTTCTTGCCATAACAATATTATCTCAACGACGCAACTTTATCATCCATTTATAGCTTCATCTGGACCACGATCTCGCGGCATGGGTACTACAATTCGCTGATGGAAAGCACGATGCATGCTGCAACAGATGACACTACATATGGCATCACAGATGACACTATATATGGCACGACAGACGACACCATGATTTGGATTACAAATATCATTTCAATTGCACTACAATTTGGATTATGATTGACACTGCACATCCCACAACGTATGCCACAACAGATGGCACGATGTATCCCACACAGATACCACAACATGGCACATCGTATGCCGCATCAGATGGCACGATGTATGCCACAACTGATGCCATAACATATGCCACAACATAGGCCACAACACACAAAGTTCACCCTCAAGATCAGATGATGTAACAATCAAAGTCCAGCACCAAGTCAAATAAACAAGCACAATCAAGGGTATATAAAGTAGTAGCTGCAGTACGTTAGTATGTATTATGGGAAGAGATAAAGATACTCACCATTATTGTCAGTTCATTTTCATTAAGTGCAAATGTGTACAATGAAAAATAAGAAATCAAGTCAATAGTTAAAGCTTGAGAGAAATTTGTTATCCTCCGTTCGGCGATCCTTACAAACCTGTTTTTGGTGTTTGATATCCGTCAAGATCTCCTTGGTGCCAGCCTCAGAATCGGCTTTTCTACTAGGTGACCTACAACGAGAGCTTGGCCACGGCGCATCAGCAACGGTCTTTTTAACTCTCCCTCTGCCTCTTACTCCGACTCTTCCACTACCCCTTGCAGTGACATTGTTCACTGCTTCTTCGATAGGATTGATAGACGGCGGAAGAACCACTTGCTGAACATAAACCACCTGTTATTCTCGGGTGCTGTCTAGCTGGATGAAGTCAGAGGATGTTTCGCAAGAGTCGAAAGGCATGCAGGTGGTCTCAAGAGGGGTTGCGGTGGTCTCAGCAGGTGTTCTGGAGGTCTCAACAGATGTTGCGGAGGTCTCAACAGAGGTTTTGGAGGTCACAACAGGTGTGCCGGAGGTATCAACAGTTTCGAAGGTCTCGACAGGTATTGCGCAGGTCTTGAAAGGTGTTCCAGAGGTATAAACAGTTCCCAAGGTCTTGACAAGTGATCCGGAGGTCACAACAGGTGTTCCGGAGGTATTAACACTTCCGAAGGTCTCAACAGCTATTCCGGTGGTCTCAACAGCAGTTCTGGAGGTCTCAAGGCGATTTCCAGTGGTATCCAAGGTGTCCCCATGATTCATTCCTGTGCCATCAGAAGGGATTTCGCATTGAATGTTACTCTTTCCATTGGCATGGTCACGACCGCGACCACGGCCACGAGCCTGTTCTTTTCCGCGGCGACTGACTATCCATTTGGGCGGATCCATCTTGGGGAGCTTCAGTGAACAGTAGAAGTCGTCAAGTCGGAAAGCCTGTTGGCAATGTACATATGTTCATACGTTAGCATCAGGGTTAGAGACAATGGAAATCTCCATTCAGGGTTAGGGAGGAAAATGGTTATACTAACATTAGATGCCTCCTGAGCAGGCGGGCGTCCATTACCAGAAGTAATGTTCTGTAAATGGTCAGAAAA
The DNA here is from genome assembly GCA_015178995.1 of Trichophaea hybrida. Taxonomy (NCBI): domain Eukaryota; kingdom Fungi; phylum Ascomycota; class Pezizomycetes; order Pezizales; family Pyronemataceae; genus Trichophaea; species Trichophaea hybrida. The sequence continues at coordinate 123,978 of WHVE01000229.1, forward strand.
ACCGTTGAGATATCATTGAGACTCACAATGACATTGGTAGCCTGAAGCAATGTCAGCTATATGGAAATAAACACTCCTGGAGAAGTATACACCTTGGTTCAATCATCATTACTCAATGTAGAAGAAATATGATTCATCTGTGTCTGCGTAGTCAATGGACTGAGAATAAATTTTTCCCGCTGCCTGCAGTGTTAGTTCACTTATCCATGAGATAAAATGTAGATATTTAGCACACCTAATGTTGTAACAGTAGGACAAACCAAAGTAGCATTGGGATTTATGTAGAATTCTTCCTCATCCTCCGTGCCCGACTCCCATTCCTCCTGACCGGCAACCTTGAAGTAGACTTTCTCAGTGTCGTTTTTATCCCTCACCCGGACGCACACCTCCGAGTCGAGAGCCTTCCAGGATGTTGTCGCTCTATCGGTAGAGATCATCAAAATATCATCCTCAGCAAATGGTAGACAACCTTGAATCATGCCTGATAGTGGCACATAACTGTGAGCCCTTGTAATACTGAATGATTCGGAAGAAGGTCCAATGAAAGCCTGGATATTGTCACCACTAGAAGAATAACCAATTACCTGTCCCTGCTTAGGGGTAGTTTCTGGAGTTGAATTTCCAACAGGTGGAGTACGAACAACCTGCGGAGCAGCAACAACGGGCAGGGGAGAGACAACAGGTGGGGGAGAGACAATGGGCGGAACAGGGAACAATTATTTGTTCAGAGGAGGCGGAACGGACAACGGTGCGGCAACAGGCGTTGCGGTAGTTGGGTAGCGACAGCGGCAGTGATGGTTGGTGCAGCATCTGCCGGAGTTGGTGTCAGCGGAGGGGTGTGATTTGCTCGACCGTTTTTCAGCTTTTTTGCTGACCGGAGGAGCACGAGAAATGTCTTCATTGTCAAAAGCAGAGGCTCGTTTTCCATTTGCCTAGCACCGAAACATGTTAGACTCAACTAAAGATAACATTTAAATAGCCAAACCTTAGCCATCATCCCCTTTGCCTTAGTTATGGTGTTGCGAACATCATCGAGGCTGATGCGGTGAATCAATGCCCCAATGATATCCTCAGACAACATTTTCTATCACCATACTGTCGGTTCCACTTGATAGGCACCGACCTAGCCAGCTCGTAGATCTCTGTATCTGTCTGGGAAGTGTAGGGAATGTTGAGGGGTATGCCACGCCGAATGCAATCAGTCTCAATCCAATCTCGGTAGTCATTCACGACAGCGTGGTCATCGTTACTGATCCCTAACAGCCTTCAAATTTGTGAACGGTTTTTGTACAATGGCTTTGCCCTCCTAACCATCGTCGCCCTTGTTCCTGGATTTGATGCTGTTGATGCATGGAAGGGGAAACTCGACTGTGTCTATCGTTTCTTCAAAGCAGTGGGACGTGACGGTGGAGGTGCGCTGGTAGCAGTGGAGGACGAGAGGGCAATAGGAGGTGCAACATTGGTGTTCGGGGGTGCTGGCTCAGTGTTCGACACGTTAGATGGCGGTGGTACATTGCTGGACGAAAAGCAGTCCCAGTGTTTGAGGATTGTAGGAGGGCAGGATCGACGTTTCTACATAGGATATGATGTTAACCGTCAGCAACACGCTCACAGACGTGAGAAAAAGAGCTCCAAACACAAGTAAACTTGCCTTGGGACAATCCTTTCTCCCTGAGGAAGTCCTGCCATACAGCCAGTATCTCCGGGCGGTCCATTACTGCAGGAATGCTGATAATTAGAGACAAAAGAGGGTGATAAAGAGATTGAAGATAGTGATTAGAGAGAGAAGAGAGTGGGAGGTTCAAGTGGAGATAGTAGTAGTATGTATCGCTGGAGAGCCATGGTTATAGCAAGTCCAAGTCCTTGGCAGAGCTTACCTGGCTATCATCATGTATCTTGCGTACTGCCACGCATGCACTCAAGCAAAATGGGGGCTCTGCAGAGGGCACAGGCCAGAAGGGGGTACGTGCAGATCTACTACGTGAGTAAATTCTTGAGGTGATTCTGATTCTTCGACAAACAAACCTAACTTCATCAACTCAACATGTCGCAATCATCAGATTCACATATTCCAGCGACCACCGAATATCACTCCTCGTCTCGCCTTCTTCCGCCTCAAACACCGCCATCATTTCGTCGTTCGAGTACGCCGGCACTCGATCGTACCCCATTGCCGCCACGATTTCGTTCGACACCCGACTTCAAGCAATTACTAGATGTGGCGAACGCTCCGAGTTCGCAAATCGAGCCTGAAGATCCTCCAAGCGCAGCGCCAACTTTGCCGAACCAGCAGTTATAATGCAGTTCACCTCTTGCACCACTTCGCGACACACATTACATGAGAGCATCAGTTGAATCCGTTCCGGATGTGGACCACCAACACAGTGAAGATGACTACGGAGATATGGAAGGAGGAGATATAGACAGAGGCAGACAAGAAATTCTGGGGTCAAAAAATTCATTTTGTGATGAAGAAAGATCAAATGGCGCAGAGCTGCCGGTTATTCAACCGACCCTACTTCCTATTGATGATGTCGATTTGGACATAGCACTGGATGAATTTGAACATGAAGACAAGGAAGGATACAGTACAGAGGCTTAGGAGTACATAGGTCAAATGCGACACTGAATTGTTGATTTACACACACATGGCATTCCTGACAACTTGGATTCCAATGACACTGAACATGAATCAATTGCGGATTCAACTGGTAGCATTGATGATACATCAGCAAAAACGGATTATTGTTGATTAAGGCTATTCAACGTTCTGCGCCCATGAATGCCGAAACCCAATGTGGGCGTTGGTGAGCATGTCGCTCAGGGATGCATCGTCACGAAGATGTAATCAAATGTTCAGAATACATTCATGAATGCTTCATGAACCTCGCTATGCACAGCGGAAATGAAATTTTCTCCCCTTACACTTCACAATTAAGGTCACAAATGCAATTTCCGAACTAAAGTACACTTGTATACAAGTTCTCATTAAACTAAGATCTAACCTCCGACACCAATTACTAGCTTTACAATATCTCTACCACACCATCTGACAACAATGCTAAGAGTAGAGGAAGCAGTTGAGAGCCAATAATGGATGTACCCCAACGTGCTTGCACCGTCTTAATGTACTCTGCGAGACAAATCAAATGGCCCTATCCACGGGTTAATTGAAGTTGAACTGCACAAGTTAGATGAATTAAACAGGAGGAGGAGGAGGAGGAGGAGGAGGAATAGTAGAGCAGCTGGTCGAAAGCCAATAATGGATGTACCCCAGCGTGCTTGTACCGTCTTACTGTACTCGGTGAGACGAATCGCGGCAGCAGCAGCAGCAGCAGCAGCAGTAGAGCAGCCAGTCGAGAGCCAATAATGGACGTACCCCAGCGTGCTTGCACCGTCTTAATGTACTCGGCGAGACAAATCGAATGGCCCTATCCATGGGTTAATTGAAGTTGAACTGCAAAAGTTAGATGAATTGAACAAGAGGAGGAGGAGGAGGAGGAGTAGTAGAGCAGCTGGTCGAGAGCCAATAATGGATGTTCCCCAGCGTGCTTGTACCGTCTTACTGTACTCGGTGAGACGAATCGAATGGCCCTATCCACGAGTGAATCACAGTTGAACTGCAAAGGTTAGGTGAATTCAGCAGGAGAAGCAGCAGCGGCAGCAGCAGCAGTAGAGCAGCCAATCGAGAGCGAATAATGGACGTATCCCAGCGTGCTTGCACCGTCTTAATGTACTCGGCGAGACGAATCGAATGGCCCTATCCACCAGTGAATCAGAGTTGAACTGCAAAGGTTAGATGAATCCAGCAGAAGAAGCAGCAGCAGCAGTAGAGCAGCCAATCGAGAGCCAATAATGGACGTACCCCAGTGTGCTTGTACCATCTTAATGTACTCGGCGAGACGAATCAAATGGCCTTATCCACGAGTGAATCACAGTTGAACTGCAAAGGTTAGATGAATTCAGCAGGAGAAGCAGCAGCAGCAGCAGTAGCGGCAGCAGCAGCAGTAGAGCAGCCAGTGGAGAGCCAATAATGGACGTACCTCAGCGTGCTTGCACTGTCATAATGCACTCGGCGAGACAAATCGATTGTCAAGGTGATGGCGATGGTGATGGTGATGGCGATGGTGATGGTCATGGCGATGGTGATGGTGATGGTGATGGTGATGGTGATGGTGACACCGGTGCGAATAAAGGGTGGAGTGAGTAAATCTAGAATTCAGCAGTATAAATGGTTGTCAGGGTGATGGCGATCATGATGGCGATGGTGATGGTGATGGTGATGGCGCTGGTTATGGTGATGGTGATGGCGATGGTAATGGTGATGGTGATGGTGATGGTGATGGTGATGGTGATGGTGATTGTGATGGTGATGGTGATGGTGATGGTGGTGGTGATGGTGATGGTGATGGTGATTGTGATGGTGATGGTGATGGTGATGGTGGTGGTGATGGTGATGGTGATGGTGATGGGGATGGTGATGGTGATGGTGACAGCGGTGCAAATAGATGGTGCAACAAGCGAAATTAGGCTTCAGGGGTTGAAGGTTAGGGAGAATATTTTCTAAGTCCGAAATCAGCAGGGATGAATTGTACAATGGCTGTGATGGAAACATCAACATTGATCTTTCTATTATCAGAAAGATCACAGTTCAGAAAACCCAATCGGTGTTCCAAGTAATGATATCAAGCTTCCGATAATCTAATTTGAGAAAACACGGTACCAGCCAATTCCAGAAACCTTGGAAACCCGTCAGAAACCGCAGAACCGCAAAAACAAAAATGTGTTTTTGCTGATGTATAGATATTCAAGGTTCAGTAACTCCACCAGGAAATGTCTATGTTGACTCAGATGATGAAGAAAATGACCAGCGGCCATTCACCATTAGTATTGGAGAGGCTGTATCAATGGCAGTTCACGATATGGCAGTAAAATTCAAAGGATCAAGATATTATGTGCGATCGCTGAGTGAACTCATCGCGGCCACACATTGCAAACCGTTGGACTACTGGACAACTAGGAAGCGAATATCTTGCGCAACTGGAATCAAGGAAGTGCGATATGACTCCTGCCCCAAGTCATGCATGAGCTATACCATGTATGCCACCGATGAACAGTGCAAATACTGTGATCATTTGCAATGGAAACCCGGAACAAACAAAGTACCCTATACACAGCATTCCTATATTCCGATCACTAAACGTCTGAGACTCTGGTGGGCCGAAAGTGGTTGCGCCAAATGAATCATTGACCATTGGAAGAAGACTGAGTGCAATAGAGTGAGTGGATTGCAGAGCGACTATTGGTCTCACGATGTCCACCATGAGCTGATACATTCAAAGACTCTTTTAAGAGATGAAACAGATATGGCATTCATTGCACGTAGTGATGGTGTCAAAGTCTTCAAGATCCGTAGGGCTTTCACCATATGGCCAATATTGCTCATTTGAATGAACCATCCACTGAATGAACACTTCAAGAGACGGAATTTGCTGGTTGTTGGTTTCGTACCTGGGCCAATGGAGCCACACGATTTTAATAGTTTTCTCTATTCTTTGATTCAAGAGTTCCTTACACTTGACAAGGGTGTTAAGGCCTGGAATGGCTACCATGGCATAGACTGTACATTAAAGGCATATATATTCTTGGTCACCGGAGATATGCTCGGAAGGACTAAGCTTCAATGCTTCAAGGGCAATCGGGAAACCAGGCAGGTCTCATCTAGCACATAATTGAAAGCGGTTTGTTTGTTTGTTATTTCTTCCAACACTTTCGCGACTTTCTGCATACCTGGTTCCACTCTTCATCCTGCTTTTCTTTTTTGGAATTCCTCATCTCCCGATAGCGCCATTCATTCCTCCATTCTTTCTGCTGGGGTTTTGACTATGCGGTGAGCATAAGATATGAGGCAATAACACAATATGTAGATACTGTGCCTATCGTTATGCAAAAGCCGTTCACAATGGATATACCACTTATTGTCCTTTCATTGCGCCAAAGGATCCGCCACAATTGTTCCAATCTCCTATTTCGGATCATGACTCTTTGCAGCTTCCTTTGCGAAACAACCAAGAGATACAGTTTATATCACGGATGATTGTGGATATGAATAGTACCAAGCTTGCAATACAACATGCAATCAACTCCGAATCGATCTTTACACGACTACAGTCTATTGACATGGTCAGAAGCTTTCCTCCTGATGAGATGCACCTGTGGTTCGACAACATATTTCCAGATCTTGTTCAACATTTGAGGGGGAAATTTCATACAGCTCCGGTTGCATCAGCAGAGTCGACCAAGGGAGATCATGAGCATCAGGAGGAAAATGATGAGTTCGCAGAGGACAATGACAATGCGGCCAATGATGGCAACCCTGCTAAGCAAGCAGCAACACCGACAAAGAAGCGAAAACTCAATGATGGGTTCACACAGCTACCAGAATTGCAGCAGCAGCCAAAGACCCCGAAAACATGTAAAAGGGATATGTGGCGCTCAACACAATTCGATCCAACAAAGGATCGGTTGAACATTCTTATGGTAATCTGGGACAAGATGGGTTGGGATATGAGAGACAGTGTGGGAACCTTCCCATAACATTTCGGAGATGCAATATGTGACTAATGGGAGCACAGTCATCATCTGAAGGCTGCAAATGGCGTACGTTCAGCATGGTGCTATTGCTGATAAACCTACAGGATGCATTGCACGAGGAAGACTATGATGCATATATGAACCTCCTGGCCGCAGTACGGAGATGTGTATACCAAAGCATTCGCACAAATGCAATACAGCAAATTCGAACCCAGTTTCTGGAATTCATCCAGTATTACGAATAACATTACAATAGTTATACATGTGAGTGCCTTGCTGCCTACCTTCCTGTGTTTTATCAAATTGCCCATGTGGCAGACTTCCTCAAATGGCTAGGGCCCATGTGGGTGTATTCCCAGTGGGGCATGGAAAGGCTGTGTGGGATGCATGTGCTTTGGGCCCGAAATCGGTTTTGGGCAAATCGAAATATAGAAGTCAATCTCCTACTTCAAGAGTGGCGAAATGCCATCCCGGTTCTTGATTTTCAAATTCATATTCCGAACAATACCACTCAAGAAGGTGACCAACATCAGCCTCAGTCTTTAGGATCACCATTGGCACCGGCAGAAAATGATGTAGGTAACGATCAGGACATTGAGCGTTTGATTGAAGAAGATGATGATGAGAATGACCATCTGTGGAGTCGTTTGACCAAGATGCTCGCCGGAAAGGATATCACAATTGCTCCAGAGGTTTCACTGGATGTTATCACGCTTGCACGTCCAGCATATGGAAGCAAGCTTACCCCACAAATACGCCGTTGCTTATCAGACTATTTTGACAATGTCCCCATTAAAGTCATCATGGACACAGAAAGCCCAACAAGGTACATGGCCTGGGCTGGATGCATCTTTGCAGGTAAGAATGGTGCATCTAGCTTCAAAGTTTCATCAAGAACATTTGTTCGTACGAACCGCACCTGCTCAGCTTCCGTTTCCAGACTCAATGACGGCTTTGGGGAGATCAAATGCTTCTTCACCGTGGAGTACTGCGGACAGAGCCTCGGCCTTGCATATATGCAGCGCTGGTGTTGGGAGAGAGATGGCAAACTGGTATATTGAAGCACTGCAGGCAACTCCCACCTGGTAATTGATATTATGACTATTATTGAATTGCTTGGGCTTGTGAAGAAGGGCAATAGGCAGTACCTGGTCAGATTGAATATATCGATAATGTCGACGTAATCGTATATAAAACTCTACTTGACTTTAGAGTTACAATGGTTTCGAACATATGAGAGGTCACGAGAAGGTTGCTTCATTGACTAGCTAGCGACAGACAGGTAACCTGGGCCGTGCGCTATAACCGAGTCGTAGCCGGGCCGCATGGAGCCGCACGGAGCCGCACCTTAAGTCAACGACAGAACCTCCCACAACTATCCCCGGCTCAAAAAAACTAGTGCCCGCTCCAAAAGAACATTCCGAACAAGAAAACCTCTGGCCTGGGCAAAAACCCAGTACGAACCAATGGAAACCCAGCCTTAACCCTCCTGCCAATGAAAACCCATCGAAAACCCATCCTTAACCTTCCTGCATCCACTGATACACCAAAAGACCCTTCTCTTGGTGGTACTGCCGCAGTAACTTATTGTATCCGCCTTTCAGGTTGACCAATGGCTGCCAATTCGGTTCGGGGTATCCAAGCCACTTCACCTTTTACTGTAGGGTTTTGATCGAAGAGCCCTGATGCTCGAGGATTGCTTCCACATGGGATTCCGGAACCTTATCGGTCATCGTCAGTAATGGCGGAGGTGGAGGATGTACTCGGCCATAATCCACGCAGTGTCGTTTCAAACGGGATACATTGAAGACATTAGGCATTTTCCAATCAGCAGGCGTATCCAACCTGACGGCATTGACACTGATGGCTTTGGTGATGCGAAACAGGCCACAGAATGGTTGTTGAAATTTCCTGGAGTTAAGATTTGATGACTCAGATTTGGTGAGATTTGCATAGCCAATCGGGAGGAGCGTGGTATCGAGAAAAACTGAGTTTCCCACTGTGACGTCGTTGAATTCTTTTTGTCAACAAAAAAAAAAAAAAAATGCAAAAGAAACTTCAGCCTGAGACGCCTTTCACGTTGGCCGACGCCATGGAGATGGTCGGCGAATTCTCGGAATATACATAATCGCATCCGGCTATCGCGGCTACACCAATCAATTTCGTCCCAGCCAACACTCCAACGCCTACTGGTTTTGAGCCGCTGGACGTCACTGTAGCTGACGCCAATACCAAGTGCTACCACTGTAGCGGTTTCGGACAAGAGGTACGTAATTGTACAACCCCAGACACGCGTAGGTGAGCTCAAGCTGTCCGTGCCGGAGGTGGCGGGAACCGTGGTAGACGGGATGAAGGTCGGGATCGCAATGATAAGCGTCGCGGGGGCCAGGAAGGTTTAACCAGGTCTACAACCGAAAAACGTGCGTTTCGGTGGCGGCGGAAACACCAGGCCGAATTTGACAATATTCGCAATGCTTTAACGTCTGCTCCGGTGCTGGCACTACGCGATCCTGAGCGCGACTATATTCTACGCACTGATGCGTCAGATGTGGCGATTGGAGGCGTTCTGGCTCAAAAGCAACCCTGGGGAACCGAGGGTCGGCTGTTGGAGCGCCAGCTGGGATTTTTCTCCCCAAAATTACACGACGTCGAGACGTGGTACGCAGCGCATGACCGCGAGTTATTCGCGATTCACAACAACATAACCCACTGGGAGCCTTACCTTGGCAATCGACACACGTCAGTATATACAGATAACGCATCGCTACAGCATATCCTAAGCCAGAAGGAGCTTTCCAGCCGCCAATGGCGACACTTGGATAGACTGCAGCAGATTGACTGCTCGATCAAATACTTCCCAGGGGCGGCCAACCTTGTGGCAGATGCCTTGAGCAGAATCTATCATCCAGCCTCAGCAACCCCAGTAGCGACCATTAGTGTTAGCAACGGGTCCAGTTTCGGCCCGTTTGTATTATAGCGGTTCCAAGAAAACCCGGAACCGACCCGGCCGGATTGGGTTTTTGCCAAACGGTTCCCTCAATTGAGTCCATGAATATCCATCAGAGAATTTAGTGTTTGGTATGTCAAATATGCAGTTTTGCACGGTGCATCTTTTGGTGTTCTCCGATTTTGCATATCTCATAAACTCAGCAAGCGGCATTGAAAAAGGTGCCATTTTGGGCCCAAAAACGAGGCTTTTACCCAATCGCTTATTAAATTTTGGAGATATTGACAATCGGAGAACACCAAAAGATGCGCCATGCAGAGCTGCATATTTGATATACCAAATGCTAAATTATCTGACCAATATTCATCGACTTAATTGGACAGTTCGCTTGAAAAATCGTGGATTTTTGATGTGGTAAGGCTGTTGCCACACAGACCTATATTACCCGCCGGGTCCAAATCTGGAACCGTTGCTAACACTAGCGACCATCAACATGAACACCATGGACCTTCAAATCATCGGTGCAGAAGAATGGAAGCAAGAGGTACGTGGATTACTGGGTGAAGACGCATATTTCAGTCCAATTGTTAATGTCCTCCGCGTGGAAGCCGAAATAACTGACGAGGCTGATAATCAGGCAACTTGGCGTTTGAAAGGGAAGCACCATCGGAAAAACACCGTGCGGGCAAGGCTATTTCGGCTTGACCATGGCCTTCTTTTTCGCAGGGGCACTGGAACACTCTGCATCCCATCGGATATGCGGAGAGACCTTATCTCAGAAGCTCATGACTCACCGCTCGGCGGCGGCCAACAAGGAGCAGAAAAAACGGCTGCAACTATCGCATCACAGTTCTATTGGCCTCAGCTGACTCAATCAATAAGATTATGGGTTCAGGGTTGCGACGTATGCCACTGTGTGAAACATTCCAAACAACTGCCCTACAGCTTACTGCAGCCGCTGCCAATTCCGGAGACACGGTCCTCAAGGGTTAATGTGGACTTTATTACCAAGCTGCCAGCCACGGTCAAGGATGGCTACGACTGCATAATCACCATTGTCGATCCGCTAACCAAGAGAGTGCGGTGGAAAGCAGCAAAGGAAAAAGATTTAACTGCAGAAGCGTTCGCCAAAGATTGTATTGACATGTGGGTACGAAACGAAGAAATCCCAGACGACATCATGTCTGATCGGGATACGCGTTTCATGTCAGATCTTTGGGGTTCCCTTACGGCCCAGTTGGGTATTAAACGCCGCCACAGTACCGCCTATCATCCGCAGACAGATGGCCAAGCATGGAACCTGAATGCAGTTGTCGAACGTGACCTTAAGGCTTACGTAGCGCAACGCCCAAATGAGCGGGATCGTCTTCTTCCACTGGCCGAATTTACGTACAACGCAGCGTACCATAAGTTACTTAAGACGTCTCCGTTTCGTGCGGATATTGGTTTCGTGCCAAGAATGCCAATTGACCTCCTCGTACTGACTCCGAGTCCCGACCGTCAGTCTGAAGTCGGCTTTGAAGCGGACGAATTCGTCGAGCAGATGATGTCAGACCTCCGCATGCTAAGAAAGCGGCTGGAGGAAGCGCAGACAAAGATGATTCTGGAGGCCAATGAGCCTTGCGGCCCACACGACTTCACGGTGAGAGACTCAGTTTTTCTGGATACCACGCTCCTCCCGATTGGCGATGCTAATCTCAACAAATCTGAGTCGTCAAATCTTAACTCCAGGAAATTTGAACAACGATTCTGTTGCCCGTTTCGCATCACCGAAGCCATCGGTGTCCATGCCGTCAGGTTGGATACGTCTGCTCATTGGAACATGCATAATGTCTTCAATGTATCCCGTTTGAAACGAGACTGCATGGATTATGGCCGACATCATCCTCCACATCCGCCATTACGGACGATGACCAATGAGGATCCGGAATACGAAGTGGAAGCAAGCCTCGAGCATCAGGGCTCTTCGATCAAAACCCTACAGTACGAGGTGAAGTGGCTTGGATACACCGAACCGGATTGGCAGCCATTGGTCTGCCTGAAAGGCGGATGCAAAGAGTTACTGCGGCAGTACCACCAAAAGAAGGGTCTTTTGGTCTATAAGTGGATGCAGGAAGGTTAAGGATGGGTTTTCAATGCATAATGCGCATGAACGCTGACAGCGCGTTGGCCCGCTCAAACGGAATTACCGTCCCTATTATATTGTGGGAGGTTCAGCCGTCTACTTAAGGTGCGGCTCCGGGAGGCTCCGTGCGGCCCGGCTACGACTCGGCTATAGCGCATAGCCCAGGTTACCTGTGTGTCGCTAGCTAGTCAATGAAGCAACCATCTCGCGACCTGTCAATTGGTAGCAACACACAGGGAACCTGGGCCATGTGCTATAGCCGAGTTGTAGCCGGGCCGCACGGAGCCGCACGGAGCCGCACCTTACGTACACGGCAGAACCTCCCACAACATAATAGATTCATATTTTCAACTAAATGAATCTATTGAACTGGCGACAAGTTATTTGCTGTGGAACATACTCGCTATGTCTTTATAACTTTTTTTGTAGTATATTCGTTGTATCTTCCCTACGACAGTTGTAGTGTTTTAAATATTTTCCTCTGTTCTGAAATGCAATCGTTGTGTCATTGGTACTTCGTTTGTACTGCCTTGTGTGCTGGGATATTCTTGTTGTATTTTTGACATGACAGTTGTTGGCTCATTTGTGATTTCATCTGTTCTAAAATGCGATTGTTGTCCCTTTGGTACAACAGATGTAGTGTATTTATTCTCGTTGTATCTTTGGCACGACAATTGTAATGTCATGTGCATTGTCATTGATTTCGAAACACAATTGTTGTATCTTTGGCACAACAGATGTTGCGTCATCTGTGACGGAGAAAGGCTGTGGTAGCAGCGATATCACATTTGAATAATATATGGATGACAGTGGCATGACGTTGTGCAGATGACCCTACATTGATGTCAATTATTATCCGGATGAAACTACACCACACCAAAATCAGGTACCCTAAGGTCAGCCATCCTAACTGTTCGTCACCGTCCTCCTCCAAAAAGACGGCACATTTTCTGTCCTGCCCTTGAACGGATGGCGTTTTGCCCTCCCGTTCCCGTCCTAGGTACGGACGGATGGACGGGACGGTTGAGAACACTGGCAGGCAGTGTTTGAAACGGGCGGGGCCGGGCCGGCCCTGAGGTCTTTAGGCCCGGCCTGCGGGCGTAATATGAGGCCTCACCGGCCGCCCTCAGCGCAGGCTTTTCAGCAGAGAAACCTGGCCAGCCTGCAAGCCCTATCAGGCCGAGTGATTGGTCGCGATTCATGTCCACAGGTGGCACCCACATATTGATAATGTCATAGAGCAAAGGTATCACTACTGGCTATGCTGTAAATTGGAGACGTCAAACATACACTCAAGAAGAATATTTTCACCGAAAGGATTGACAGATATGGCCCTGGTTCGGAAGTAATCAGCTATGGGCTAGTGGGAACCATGAAAGCAAGTACACCTCTCGATCCTGACCTTCTAGTCTGGTTTTACATTATCTTTGGCCATCTTTCCAATGCCCGAAGCATCCCCCCAACTTCCTGACTTCATTTGACACTACATGCCCACATTTTCCTAAGACTTCAAACATTCAGCTGCACAATCACATCGACCCCCAGGCCATTGCGGCAACGTACGATCCGCTGCTTCGAATTACTAAACACCCTTTCAACCTCAGTGGATAAGGCAGCTATAGAATGAATGGAGAGTGCCATCCTAGCGATCTGGGACCAGCCAAGTGTGTTCAGGCAAGCCTGCCAGAAGGCAATGAGATCTGGAATCTCATCTTCAGCTGGTGAGTCTTGAAACAGGTGGAGTGTTGAGAGTACTGTTAAGTGATTGTCTATTGTATAAAGTCTAAAGATCTGAAAAAGAGAACATGTGATCTACTTATATAAAGAAATGAGAAGGCATCACCAGATGCCGAGTATGATACCCGGGCCAAGGACTGGAAGTGTTCGCCACGGAAATGCTCAGCCTGAAAATGCTCAGAACCGCCTCCGGAGACATCAATGAGTGACATCGACTGATCCTGGGCTAAACTCCGCGTAATGTCAGACAACTACTGTCAACATGGAGTTGATCGGTATTTTTGCTGACACTGTTCTGCTGTGCCCACTTCTGTTTCCATAGAAGGAGGGCAGCACTTGATGACGAAGACGCTGGCAGCTCCACTGCCAAGATAGATGAGATAGGCCGTATAGTAATACGACCACTTGTTGTGCCTACACCACATATCATTAGTGTTAGCAACGGATCCGGGTTACCCGGCCGTGGTCCAGTTCAAAACCGGACCCGGAGCCCCGGATTGATTCTGGAACCACCGAGGAACCAAACCGCCAATTCACAAACGGTTAAAACCCGGAACCGAACCGAAACCCGCCGGGTTTTGGCGGGTTTTACCTGCAGCAGAGCCTTATTTTTCTTCGGTCCTAATAATCACAGCTTTTCTGCTTCAATTAAGTATTTGAGTTCTGATTGGATTGCGACATGTTATATACGTAGATTATGCAATTTTTGACGATCTTTCACCTCCCGGTCTCCGATTGGCGATACGATAAGTATTCGTTGAGTCGCTGTAGAATAAATCCGAAAATACGTCCAAAATCGACTGTTTTTCGCAGCGACTCAACAAATACTGATTGTATCGCAAATCGGAGACCGGGACGTGAAAGAGCGTCAAAAACTGCATAATCGACGTATATAACATGTCGCGATCCAATCAGAACTCAAATACTTCATTGGAGCGATAGTTTTTGAGAAGAAACCCGCCAAAACCTGGGGGGTCCGGGTCGGTTCCGGTTCGGAACCGCTAGTGATTGGGTGGTTCGGTTTCATGTGCAGTTCGGAACCGGAACCGACCCGGACCCGTAATTTGGAACCGTTGCTAACACAACTTATAAGCGCTCCGCAACACCCATTTAGCTCAAAATAGCGTTGTCCGACACCTATTCTTAAGAAAGCTCATACCGGCCTGTGGGCTTTGACAAATCCCCCGGGCTTTTAATTAACAAGGCCGAGGCCTTGTGGGCTTTGAGATTACCGGCTGGGCCCGGCCGCCTCAAAGCCCGCATGAAAGCCCTAGGGCTGGCTGGACCCGTTTCGAACACTGTTTACATGCATGTATGGGCATGCATGTGTACTCAAATCAATACACATCACGAAACTCAACTGTCCTTTGACAATTTTTGACAGTACCACGTGATTTCCGCCTTTCGGCTGCTTTCTACAAACTTTGAACAAACTTTCGCTGCGAATGCTCTTTCGCACCAATCCAGACTTGGAAATTTTCGATTTATTGGCTCGTTCGCTGCAGTGGCTCTTTCGCTGCAGAACTGCTTTCGCACTCAATTCAGTTGGTCATTTGTGGCGGTCCTCTGCAGTGATGCAGCTAGTTAGTCTTTTGTACCTTCTGGCAGCGACTTTGAACACACTCTTTCAAGTATCAAGAGGATTCCCTGAGCCACGAATGCAAGGCATCTTCAACCAAGCAGTATAAGGTTATATGGCAGAAAAAGAGAGTTCTTGAGAATCAATTAACTTAGTGGATTTAAAGTTCTTATTCACAAACCATGACATCGATAGACTTTAAGACAAAGTTTATTCACACGACTTACTCCGTGACCAAATCTGACACCCCCACCTGCAGTCTCCGTCTGAGAATCTCACGATGTCCAATGGCCATAGTGTTGAGGATTCAAGTCGATGGTACTGGGTTAATGGCGATACATGGACTCATAGGGAGAGTAGATCACCGAATCAGATTTGCCAGAGGAATCCGCAGCTTGATTTTCAGAGTAATTGGTGTGGTGGAAGTGCAAGTGTGAGTGCAAGTGCGAGCATGAGCACGAGTGTTGATTGCGAACATGGGTATATGGTAATAATTGACAATCTACTAGATCTTCATGAACATGTAGGTGACACTGACTGGGCGATGGCCCTATGATAGTTAGTAGTACACCGCACAAAGACTTGAAGTTGAGCTCAGATATTGAGTCAAGTCCGCATGGCTAGTATGCTGGCCAGAGCTTTCGACGTTGACAAGAGCTTCCACTGGCCAGAGCTGTACGACTGGCTAATGCTTGATCTTCATATGCGGACCAGAACATGAGCTTCGCTTGCAGACCCGATCTTCTTGCTGGCAGCTGCACCTTATGTTTACCGCGCTGGACAACCTTGAGTATAGTGCTGCTGCCTCATCTGCATGAAAGCATGTATGTGTATCTGTGCGAAAGGAAATACGCAGTGAAAGCCGGCGGATAGCACGAATGTTTGCTCTGCTTTCAATTTTGGTGCCCTCTGACACCTTCTGTATTCGCTTTCGCACCGGTGAAAGCCTGAAAGAGCCTGAAAGCTTTTGTGATATGAAATGCTGATCAATTAATGGAATTCGGTCATGTGAACGCAGTGAAGTTGAAATAAAATCATGTTTAATAGACTTGGCTTCGGAAAATCGATATATATGTAGTAAGAGAAGTGAGCATGTAAATCATTCTATGGACCAGTTCAAACTGTTGGCAACACTGAAAAAGAAGAGACGGTTTCAAATGATGGCATAAAGCACAGTATAATTAGAGTGGCACCAGAATATTCAGTGATCGTAGTGATCACGATGATGATGTACAGCGTAATGATTATTTTTGGTTTAGTGTAATTGGCAAATATATATACCAGTCAGTTCACAGATTCGTGGACTGACTGGTTCGTTCACAGAAGGTGGGACTCCGTCAACTGACTAGTCACTCCGCAAACTGACTAGAACATAGCCTATCTCCTCTCTTTGCAAGTTAAGTCCTCCCCTCGGTTTCCCGACCGTGGGTTAACATCTCCCGAGTCGGACCTCTCACCAATTACACTCGCGTTCTCTTAGGTGCTCGCTCTGCAGCCGATTTCAGCGACAGACTCCAGCGACCGTCTGCATTCCATATATGCACATGCTGCCAAGCACAGCCTCTCTCCTCTCCTTTCAAGTCAAATCTTCCACTTGGCTTCCTGACCGTCAGTTAATATCTCTTAAGCCAGGTTGCTTACCAATTAACTTGTGTTCTGTCTGGTCCTCGCTCTTTCCAAGCGATGTCTCCCAAACTCTCCTAAAAGCCATGTTTCATCAACACCATCTCTGCATGCCGGCTTGAAAGCCATCTTGTCAATCTCTCACCAAGCCCGCTTCAGGGCCATCTAGTGCATTTCTCTCTCAGTCCGCTTGTCAGTCATGTTGCTCATTACTCTCTGCGCCCGCTCGAGAGACCCCTTGTTTATCTATCCCCAAGTCTGCTTAAAGCCATCTCGTCCATCTATCCCCAAGCCCACTTCAGAGTGAGCATGTCAGAGTTGTTAGAGCGAGAATGTCAAGAGTTTTGAGAGTGATCATGTCAGACTTGTCATCATGCCAGTTGTGAAAGTGTCAGAGTTGCAACTTGGAAATAGAATGTCATAATTTGGAGTAATAATGAATAAATAGTATATATCATGATTAAATATGAAGTGACCATTGGATTATAGTGATTACAGTTCTAGATTCTGACAAGCGACAGTACAGTCTGAAATGATCATGACTATCATACTCGCGGCCTCTGACAAGCGACTGTAGGGTATGACATAATCATGGCCATCATACGCGCGGATTCTGACAAACGCGCGTAACGTCTGACGGTATCATGGCTATCATGCCTGGAACCTCTGGCATGCTACCATAATTGCGCTGCGACCTTTTGTATCTGAGGCATAACAAAACCAGACTCATTGGCTATTACACCTAGAAATGCATCATGAATCAGCAATAAGGTTGAAATATTTCCGCAAGTAACGGTATATTGCGGGAGTGTTACTGCAGTATCATCCGAGCTACGCATAAAAGGCTTGGGCCCATTAGCATTTTCCGGCGTTATGGCAGTTACCTGAGATTATGGTACGTCATGGTATATGGTAACGTAAATATACCGGAAGCGAGACATCCAGGAGAAGCGAGACGGCCGGGTAATCGATTGATGACCCCGCCCAACCCCTCACTTCTTGGCTGTCAGTTTGTCACAACCGTCACAGCTACCGCCAACACCATTACAGTTGCTGCCTGAGCCATCACGAGATCTAGAATGCCTGGAATACAGGAGTGGTCAAACTTACTAGTGCTAAATCTCGAGCAACGGTATGAGCGTGCACTACAGGGTTGGGAGGATGGGACATTCAAATCATTGCACAAAGCAGCGGAAGTGTACAACCTCAGTAAATCTTGTTTCGGACACCGAAAGAATGGATGTCGCAGCTGTCAACTTGCACATCATGGCAAGCAAATATTTTCACCTGCTGCAGAATGGGCAGAAGTTCGGTGGATTCGTCATTGGACAATTTCGGCTTCGCTCCACGAATCGACCACCTTATGGGTATCATCAAAGCACTTGCTGCATATCCCAAAGAGCGTCAGATACCACTACAACCTGGTCAGAAGTATATTTTCGGCAAGAACTGGATTACACAATTTCTCAATCGACATCATATTTCTGTTACGAAGTTTGCTAGCCGTAATGATCGCCAACGTGCCTACGCAGGTAACCAACGTATTTTGCAATCATTTCCGCAAACTAGGGAAGGTTATTACTGGGAGACAGATAAAACCAAAGGCTATTATCAATGTGGATGAGAAGAGTTTTGTAATGGGAATTTCTCCTCATACTAAAGTGATTACAAGGTGGGGGAAGAACAATCCACGCGTTACTCAACGTGGTAAGCACGAATTTATTACTGGACTTGAAGCTGTATCAGCAGATGGCTTCATCTTTCCCCCTTACCTACTCGGCAAACATGCAATGCATATTTTTGACTGGTACAAAAATGTTATGGATGAGAATAAAATGACACGTTGGGCAGTTTCTCCAAAGGGTGGGACACATAATAAGATTGGATATAATTGGTTAACAGAGGTGTAGGATCCAATCAGTCGCCAGCGTTGTCCTAATGAAACATGACTGCTGATACCAGAAGGACATGTATCCCACATCAAATATATGTTCTTCATATACTGTGTACAGAATGACATTGTTGTCTTTTGTCTACCAGCTCACTCAACACATCTTCTGCAACCCCTTGATGTTGTTCTTTTCTCGGCACTCCAGAATTCCTACAAGAAACCAGTAGAGAATTACCTCTGTCTTACCTCTGTTGGTATCAACCAGAACATTATCTTTCCCCTCAACAAGCAAGCACGAAAGGAGGCTTATACTTTACACAATATACATCAAGCCTTTGCTGCTAATGGAATTCAGCCATTCAATTCACGTACTGTACTTGCAAATGCTAAGAAACATGCGGCCCTTAAAAAGGCAGCTGAGGATGAAGCTCTTCTAGGTGTTGAGCTGGAAAAGATTCCCTATACCAAGTGTGAACTTCGGCTTCAAACAAACCAAGCACTCCAGTTCTGGTTTTCGAAAACAGCTACCTCCACTACACTATGTGACCTCATCCTGCACTTCTTCCACACAGCAGAGTACTACATGACTGAGGCCGATATTTCCAGAACTGAAAGTCACAATCTGCCAAAAGAAATCCAAAAGGTGCGCTCAAGCAAAAAAGATATGCCACAGCTTGGTAGAGGAAATCTAGCAGGAGTTATGACTGGGGAAGGAATTTTACAGGGCATGAAGAAGCGTGATGAGAAGGATGCAGGAAAACAGGCTAATCGTGCAGCCAAAGCTGCTGCAAATGCAGCCAAACCTCCAATTACTTGTTATACCAAAAAGCGGCAGGTTTGGTTTGAACATGATGTTGCTCCATCTACTATCCAACGGTACCGGCAGTCAGTTATTTGCATCACTTCTGATGCTTCATCAACACACTGGTACTATCACCCTTGTCCTACTGCCAGCCACTGCGGTATTCCTGCAACTCCTACCCAAGCCGCCCATCATCCACCAGTCACCAGAAACGACTCACCAGTGCTGTCATCATCACCACTGTCATCACCACCTCCTTCACCTACACCGCTTGTTGGAAGGCAGTTGCATTTGTGTACATGATGGTGACCTAGCCTTCTCTCTACCTGTACCATTGTCTCAAAGCTAACTGGATACCAGCATTTTTTCTCTTTCATTTGGCTGCGGCATTGTATATAGAAATAGGCTTTTTGATGGGGTAATTGCAATCGGAATAGCACGGACTTCACGTATGGACAGTGTCTCACTTCTAGTAGATCCCTCGCTTCTCGGACATTTACATGTAGTTATGGGTAACATGTTACCAATTTGCAGACGTGGAAACGCCGCCGTCTATCGTTTGCAGTCCCCACACTCTGCCAGTACAATTCGCGCCTGTACACAAGTTATAAGACTGCTGCCACAAGATTTCCCCGACATCTCAAAAACACCACTGATTTTCGACTACCCTTCAACAGTCACGATCATTCAGTCACTGGATACACAGATTCCGATTGTGCCAATGATAGTACAGACCACAAGTCACAAAGCATGCACATTTTCCTTACAAGCTGCTGTGCCATCACTTTGCAGTCTTGAAAACAAGAGCTAATTGCCTTGTCAACTCTTGAAGCCGAATACATTGCCTGTTCGGAGGCCTCCAGAGAGGCCAAATGGTTAATCCAACTCCAGAAGAACATCCATGGCTACACCGTAATTGCACCGCTAACAATCCATTGTGACAACCAGAGTGCTCTCGCTGACATCACTATTGGAATGATCAAAGCTCGAACACAGCATATTGATGTTGGCTACCACAACAGTCAAGATCTCCATAATTGCAAGATAGTCAACTACTTGTTGGTGCAAGTTGACTGATGTCACTGCTTTGGGTTTAGTCCGGAGGCTCTTGACGTCATTTGGAGGTGTGGCCGGAGCCTTCTCAGGCATCGAGCGGAGACCACCGGCAATCCACCCGGACTTGAGCACATCATTTGGTTCCGGATGCTCGGCCCCAGATATGACTTAACTCTGGGCTGGCTCCAGGTATGGCGCGTTCTGGGTATGGTTCCCATTCTCTTAAATAGAGCTTCTCTTTCTCACTCTTTGAACTTTAGACAATTCAGCACATTTGTTCTTTCCCTCTGATTTGCTCTCAACACTACTCCTATATATATATGCACAATAATATGGCAGATGAATTGAACAAGGCTCTGGCCAAAGACAAGCATGTGAAATTCACAAAAGCAATGTAATTATGGTGATCAATAAATCTATGATTGCAGTATATTTATATGCACTAGTCCATAAATGGCCCCACACCTTGCTTACATCCTGCCAAGCCTGGATGCAAGCAAGTCAATGATCAATTAGCACATTAATTGGAGGAGTTGACAGACGTCAATTCATGGTTGTTTTTCAAATAGATATGATGGTTTTCATTATTTTCTTTGCTTCTTTATGGATGGTCATCCTCAGGCTAGAGTTGTACTTTTCCCTGTTCAAACCTCAGAGTTGTAAGGAGGATGCTATGGAAATCGCCAAACAAATCTTTTGTATTAAAATTGTTTTTGTTTCTTGCTCTTTGAATTATAGCAAAAGGGGACTAGATACTTATTAGGGCAATACTATGGTTAATGCTGATCGATAGAAATGCACTAGTTATTTGTAAAATCTCTGTTTGATAACAAGAATGTATGTGCAAATTTATATTTTGATAGTTGTTTATCCAATATGGGTTTGGTGGTGAATGTATATGGGCATCAACAGAGTATGGCCATTATATCAATAGTCATATTTTTTTGATAAGTAATTCCCAGAGTATTTATTCAAGGAGATCTGCAAGGATAGCACTCAACATTGCAGAAAGTGGAAGAATTTCTGTACGAGATCTTGATATTAAAGCACCAGCAACAATGACCTTACGTGTAGTGGAGCCCTGTACAACCAATTTTTTGGATGGCGTTGTGACAGCGGGAGCTTCGCTCCAGGTTTACCCGGTCAAAGCAGTATCCGTACTTGATTCGGGACTGCTTCGAAGGTAGGTTAGGAGGTTCGCTGGGGATGTGAAATTACCAAAAGATTCTGAACGAAAAGAGTCACTTTTAAATCCGTATATTGTTAAAGCTTGTTCTCCACGCTGAGCAGGTTGATGCCTTTCTACCCTCGAAGAACCCAAGGTCTTTATACCTTCGTCTTCACTTTCTAACAAATACTTCTATCTACACTTTTCCCTATAGCTTCAGCACCATAACCACCTTCGGACCTCCTTCGATCCAATGCCCGTTCCTTCACAACTACCGCGGCCTCCATCTCTCGATCCTCTATCGTCTTTATCATCATTGGATTACAATCAGACCATTGGGATCCTGTTACGACATCAAGCTCGCTGGCTTGTGCCTCTGAACCACTGGTATCGTTTCGATCTGATGACCTCCAGACGAATAGGCCTCTTTTGATAGAGAGCAGCTTCGCTGTTCAGAGTCGGCACGTATTCTTAGGCCTCTGGCAGTCGTCGGCTTTTGGCTAGCGCCATTCAGTTGTGTGCTGGCTGTGCGTTTG
The DNA here is from genome assembly GCA_015178995.1 of Trichophaea hybrida. Classification (NCBI taxonomy): domain Eukaryota; kingdom Fungi; phylum Ascomycota; class Pezizomycetes; order Pezizales; family Pyronemataceae; genus Trichophaea; species Trichophaea hybrida. The sequence goes on from WHVE01000229.1 coordinate 146,036, forward strand.
TCGTCGGCGAGCGTCAGCTTCTTGGCCGATGCCATTCAGGTGTTTGATGCCTGTCCGTTTGTTATCGGTGATTCGGAGCAGAAGCAACCGCAGCCAATAAATAGTCGTTGATGCTTATCGATGGTGTGGGTGTTCGTTTGTCAGCCATCCGAAAAGATTGGCTCAGGCATCCGAGATGAGTGATAGCTGATGACGTCTGATCAGGGACATGATGGGTGATCGTAAATGACCCTGCTGCTTACTTGCTAGGTGTAACAGGCGTTCCATAGGAAATTTTACGCGTGGGCATTATGAGCGGCTATGAACTGCGTGTGAACATTGGTACTATGATGTCAATTGCACATGGTGCCTATGGAGCATGGGTACATGGGGAAATGGCAAATACGCGGGGATTGGCAACGGCTCAACCTGGTGATCTGCGCAGGGACACTATGAAGTACTATGGATCTATGCAGCCCAGTAGCAGTATTCAAAGTGGGCAGGCTAGTTTCAGCGCATAACTGGCCGGGGTTAGGCTTTCTGGCTTTCATACTGCTTTCCCGGCTGCAACAACTATGATTTCACAGCATTCTCCGCCATACACACCATTAGGTACACCGCACTTCTATATTCTCTATCTATCTTGCTATCCATTGATGTCAACTCAGGGTTCGCCAGGAAGCGCTCACTGCTCATGGCCTGCTGGTGGCTCTGCTCACTCTCCGGCTGGAGAAAGCATGGGAATGCTTTTGGAGACGTGAATGAAGTGCTATTTGAGAGCAGACAGCTGGTGCTGCTCTTGGAGACGTGAATGAAGTGCACTTTGAGATGGAAGCAGGCTGAAGATTCCGCGAGCTGGAGACAGTGCTGGATGGAGATGGTGCAGGCTGCAGACGGCGCCGGTTGGAGATGGAACTGGTTGCAGATGGTGCGGCTCTTGGAGACGTGAATGAAGTGCACTTGGAGATGGAAGCAGACTGAAGATGCCGCGAGCTGGAGAGAGTGCTAGTTGGAGATGCCGCAGGCTGCAAACAGCGCCGGTTGGAGATGGCACTGGTTGCAGGCAGTGCTGCTCTTGGATACGTGAATCAGGTGCAGTTGGAAATGGAAGCTGGCTGGTGATGGAGCTGGCTGGAGATGACGCTGGCTGGAGAGGCCGCGAGTTGCGGACGGCGCTGGTTCGGGACGGCCCTGGTTGGAGATGGTGCTTCCCTTGGCGATGCGATGTGCACTTGGAGATAGAAGCAGGCTGGAGATGCCGTGAGTTGCGGACGGCGCTGACGCTGGTTGGATATGGTGCTGCTCTCGGACATGTGAATGAAATTCACTTGGAGATAGAAGCAGGCTGGAGATGCAGCGAGTTGTGGACGGCACTGGATCGGGACGGCGCTGGTTGGAGATGGTGCTTCCATTGGAGATGTAATGTGCACTTGGAGATAGAAGCAGGCTGGAGATGCCGCGAGTTGTGGACGGTGCGGGTTCGGAATGGCACTGGTTGGCGATTGTGCTTCCCTTGAAGATATGAAGGTTGTGTACTTGGAGATGGAAGCTGGCTGCACTGTGCAGATGGTGATGGCAGGAGATGACGCTGGTTGGAGTCGGTGCTGGAGGCAGCGCTCTTGGTCGGAAATAGATACAGTGCTGCCGTGAAACTTAATAGATTTGCCAAACTAAATGTCCAGTATAGACTCTAATAATAGTCATGATATCAATAGTCTCCAAATTGGCCTATTCTTATTCCACCTCCGAAGGCTATCATACTTCCAAAGCTTATCTCACCACCAACGATTGGTTATTGTCACAGATGTGTCGAGTGAGGATCGGAGATAGAGTATGGATCGATGAAGGAATTAGGGGATGACAATAGGAATCAGGTTTTGTTGGAAGGAAACAGGTTTCGCTGGAAGGAATCAGGTTTTGTTGGAAGGAAACAGGTTTCGCTGAAAGGAATCAGGTTTTGTTGGTTGCGTTGTAAATATGGCGTAATGGTTATGGCGTGAACAGTGGTTTGAAAGGGTTGTGTATATAGTTTGGTGAAGTTATGATGTATATCGGAACGAGTGAGCAAAGGTGACGACAGTTGCATTAACTGTATATAAGGACGATGGATTGGTGGAGGATAGGTTTGTTCTGCACTCGTTCTCTAGTCTACAAAACAATCAATAGCTTTGGCACCAACCTTTGTTCACTTCTGTGATTCCGGAATTCGAGTCTCTAGTTGATTACGCAGTACCCGCGATCACTGCACATCCCGCAATACCTACATCTTAGTTTGGATTGTATAACCCCTAGAACTCCGAGCCTTGAACACTTTACAGAAGAACGAGTCTACAATCGATTCTACCTGTTATATTCAGTATATGTGCCGTTATCATCATCCAAACGGCAGTTACTTTTGTCACCGTCCTTGCAACTCCCAGTGCCTGGTGTTTAAATCTGTTGGTAACTTCGAAAGCCGGTTAACAGTACAGTTTCTGAAGACACATTTGGGTAGTGTGCATCTGGAAATTCCGACGAGAAGGAGCCAATATATTGGAGTATATGTCAGCATACGATAGCAATAGACCCGAACAATTTCAAATCAACTTATTCGATCTAGCAGGTTGAACCACCAATCTCGTTGAACAAGAACCCTTGAATACCTTCGATAGCATCGACGCTATCCTCAATGAATCCGAAGTACCTCTTGAAGCTTACTTCTGGGATGAATCACAAACAATATCTCCCAGGAACAGTTACTGGACAGAAGCAGCACGAAACAGAGGAGGACTCCAAATTGACGACGCAGTATTCAAAAGGATTTTGACCAAAGTGTACGGTCTGCTCGTCAATTGTCAGAATGAAGAACCGTGCAACTGCGAACATAACTGCGGAGGCACCCATACAACAATCGGAAGGGCAGCAGACGCCCAATCTACGAAGTCCGAATCCACCATCAAGGCAACACAGAAGGATATAGAAAGCCAAATCTTGTGGGCAGACTACAACGAGCGGAAAGCAAATAAGGGAAAGAGAGTTGACCCAAAATTACACCCGGCCCATCAAGCAACCCCACTGATTATCGTAACAACACCAAGCAAACACGAGGTGTTCCTCTGCTAAATCATCAACCCATTCTTAGAAGCCGAAATTGAAGTAGCAGTCTAACAGATTCAGAAAAATATCGACCAAGTAGGGAACTACTTGAACAAAACACCTCGCTCCCGTATCACCGCTGCCAATCGCCTCACTGCAGCCTGCCAACATCATCGTCAGGATGTCAGGAGAATCTTCGTGGCCAACCCGAGATGTCACCCTGACCAGCCCGTTACAGCAGGAACTGCAGGTAGTGACAACAAAAAATACGGAGACCATAAGCGAAACAGAACTCCGAGACCACATCACGGACATCAACAGGGGGCTGACAGTACTTAGCCAACTTCCAACTACCAGCAGGTTGAACGAATTGCAAAAGGCACGGCAATCTGTGAAAAATGCGGAAGCACGGATATCAGAATTATTGGCAGATGGGAAGAGAATAGTCAAGGAATTGGGCAATCTGAAGCAGGAGTTACTGCTTACCCAACAAGCGGCAGCAACTACGGAAACGCCGCAAACATGTAGCCATGGGGATCTGGAAGAAGAAGTCCGGATTCTAAAACAAACACTGGAGGAAGCAAATCCAGACCTGGCAGAACTGAAACAAGACCTGGAAGATGCTCAGGTTCAGATGGAAAGGTTTGGAAACCTGGCGGAAGAAAATCGACAACAGATTGTCAGGATCCTAAAGTTGACCGAAGGAAGGACAGGAGAAACAGGAGAACGAAGGGAAAGGGAAGAGCGAGAAGAAAAGGTAAATGATATTACCAGCTTTTCAGGAGAAGATAGGAAGGAACTTCGAGGGTGGAAGGTGCAGTTGGCATTGAAGATAGCTGAACAACCAAAGGCATTCAACAACGAACAGAAAATGCTGAGGTACGCTGTTGGATGTCTAAAGGGAGTGGCTCTGGCACAGTTAATGCCACACTGTGACGAAATCTCAGGGGAAGTCAAGCTCAATACCCTGAAAGAGGTAGTTGACCTGCTGGACGTAGCATTCAGAAATCAAGACAGAGCAGCAACGGCGAAGAGGGAACTCTCAAAACTCAGGCAACAACACCGCAAATTCTCCCAATACTACGCGGAATTCCAGTGATACGTAGTAGACACCAAATTGAACGAATATGCACAGCTGGACGCACTACGACAAAGGCTGTCCAACAAACTCAAAGACTTGAAAACATATCGAAGAGCCAGAGAGCCTGATCGAATTGGTGAAGATGGTGTCGAAGAGAGACGAACAGCTGAGAAGAAGAGTAGCGGAAATGAAAACTAGGAAATGGGATGGATACAAAATGTCCGACTCTACGACCAACACCACATCCACCCCAGAGTCAGCACCTGCGGGATCAGTAGCTGGTTATCACGGCCCTGCACCAATGGATCTCTCAGCAGTCAAAGGCAAGAAGATCACACCTGAGGAACGAAAGAGACACAGGGAAGGAGGATTATGTATGTACTGTGGGGATAGCAGGCATTTCGCGGCATCATGCCCAAGGAAGTTGAAAACAGCGTCAGGGCAAACATAGATATCGCCTTTCAATAAGGCAGCAAATGAGGATGATGCAGATTCAACAACAGGGAAAGGAAAGGGAAAGGAAGTTGAGTCGGGAAAAGTTTAGTCCAGTGCAATCAGAATGGCAATTGCGCTGGAAACAAATCACCTTTGTCAGTCAATGCTAGATGTGGTATTTCGCAGTTTTCTATATCATGCACAGAAATACAAGAGTCTTCTATGGAACGCAAACATCTCGTCGTGAAATGCTCGCTAAAAATAGAAGACAAAATCATTGATACCCACGCTTTGATAGACTGCGAAGCTACTGAAATAGAATTTATTGACAAAGATTTCGTCCACCATCATGAAATAAGAGAAAAAGAATTAAAGGAATCAAGGGAGCTGGAAGTTATAGATGGAAGGCCCATCGAATCAGGAACAATTCCCAGAATGGCTAAACTAGACTGAGGCATATGCGGACATCAAGAGCAGTTGCCAGCATTCGTTACACAATGTTGACACTACCCAATGGTACTTGGACTACCATGGTTACAACTTCACGATGTCACAGTCAAGTTCCAAAAGAAACGGATAGGATTCGAAAGCGAATACTGTCAGAGACACTGTCAACATCATTCGAGCGTATGGGTATGGGGTGATCATATGGCAACGACTGAATCAGATAAACCAAAGTTGGATATATGTGCAATAGCAGTGGCTCCATTTGTGGGACGGAATTGGAAGGAGAAACTCAAGGTATACGCAGTAACCTAATATGAAATCAACAACGCCATTGAAATGAAGGACCTTCCAGAAAAACCGCTGAAACAGTTAATTCCCAAGGAATATCATGAGTTCCTTCCCCTCTTTGACAATGTAATCGCTTAAAGACTACCACCACATAGACCATACGACTATAAGATTACACTTCAAGATGGTTTCACCCCACCTTTCAGTCCAATATACAGCCTGTCAAGAGAAGAACTTCAGGTCCTAAAGGAGTTGATTGAAAAGAACTTGTCAAAAGGATTCATCAGATCATCGTCATCACCATGTGGAGTGCCGGTCTTGTTCGCACCAAAACGGAATGGAGGTTTACGACTGTGTGTTGATTATCAAGGCCTCAACGAAGAAACAATAAAGAATCGATATCCATTACCATTAATCCAAGAAACTCTGTTGACATTATGAAAAGAAAAATGGTATACAAAGTTGGATGTCCGAGATGCCTATTATATGATCTGAATAGCAGAAGGAGACGAATGGGTAATGCCGTTTAGGACCCGTTATGGTCTATTCGAATCTGTGGTTATGCCCTTCGGACTCACCAAAGCACCAGCTAGCTTCCAGGAATTCATCAATGACACCCTTCGACCATTCTTGGACATATTCTGTACGGCATTCCTGGACGTTATCCTTGTATATAGTGATAATTTAAAGGAGGATAAGAAACATGTTCGAGCAATAATGACAATGCTAAAGGAAGCTGGGATATATTTGAAAGCAGTGAAATGCGAATTCCATCAGCAGGAAGTCAAATATCTGGGATTGATAGTCGGGGTAAATGGAATCAGAATGGATCCAGAGAAAGTAACGGCAGTTAAGGAATGGGAAGCACCCGGAACACTTAAAGAGATTCAAGAGTTTTTCGGATTCGCCAACTTCTATCAAAGGTTTATAAGGAATTATAGCAGGGTTGTCCAACCATTAACAAAACTCATGAAGACGCCGGTACCGTTCCACTGGGGCCCCGATCAAAAGAGAGCATTTGCCAAATTGAAGGAAGCGTTTACAACAGCACCAGTCCTAGCACACTTCGATTACGAAAAGAAAATCATGCTGGAGTCCGACGCATCGAGTTACGTAACCACCAGAGTATTGTCACAGTATGACATGAAGGAATCCTCCACCCGGTAGCATTCTTTTCAAAAAAACATACACCTGCGGAGGAGAATTACGAAATATACGATCAAGAGTTTGGAGCCATGTTCAAAAGCCTCAAACAATGAAGACCAGAATGCGAAGGGTCAGTACATCCGATTAAGATACTGACAGATCATAAGAACCTCGAATACTTTATGACATCTAAGCTACTCCATAGAAGAGAAACAAGGTGGTCCGAATTCGTGTCAACATTCAAGTTCAAGATTGTATACCGTCCGGGAAAACAGGGTCAGAAGCCCAATGCACTCCCCAGAATGCCAGGAGACATTCCTCCGAAGGGGGGCGCAGCAAAAACCCAACAAATCGTGCTGAAGACGGAAAATCTTGATCAAAGAATACAGCCGGGATTGGTAGTATCGTTTTCAGAAGTGATCAATCGAGAAGCCGATGAAGTTAGCCGAGATAAGTTATGGTACTGAATTCACAATGTGTGCAAGCACTGCCCGCACGACAGCAGCGAAGGTCTCTGCACCAGCGCCACGGAAATCGCCAGCAAAGAGACTTTGCACACACTTCAACTGATACAGGAACATCACGACACACCGGCATCAGGGGATCCAGGACGAGCAAAAACACTCGAACTTCTAAAAAGGAATCATCAATGGCCAGGTATGAGGAAGGACGTGGATAGGTACATACGAACTGCCATATGTGCCAACGCAGTAAGGCAACTCACCAGAAGATCCATGGATGGCTCAAACCGCTCGGAATACCGCAACAACCATGGAAGGACCTAAGTATGAACTTCGTAGTGGGATTACCGGAAAGTGAGTATTATAATGTGATATGGGTAGTAGTTGACAGACTGTCAAAGATGAAGCATCTGGTACCATGCCGTGACGATACAGATGGGAAGAGGCTGGGCGATATGTTTATACGAGAGGTGTTCAAACTGCGTGGTTTACAGGATGCTATAGTCTCTGACAGTTGACCTCAATTCGCTTCGGAATTCTGCAGACATATCTGCGAAAGACTTGGAATCGAATGAAGCCTGTCAACCGCATCGCACCCACAAACCGATGGTCAAACAGAGCGAATGAACGACATCATGGAACAATACCTCAGAGCCTTCGTCAATTATCAACAGAATGACTGGGTACAGTGGCTACCAATGGCAGAATTCGCGTCAAATAATCACGCCTCGGAAACAACGGGATGTTCACCATTCATCGGCAATTACCGGTTTCACCCAAGAATGACCTTCAGCCAACACCCAGTTCAGATTGGAAACAATAGCAGGGAAGTAAACACAAAAACCCTCACCCAGAAAATGAACGATATCTTTCAACAGATGAAAGCTGAAATGACTCGAGCACAAGATATTCAAGCGGAACAACGGACAAACATCAACGAGTGGGAGTGCAGATGAAGGTTGGGGACTGAGTATGAATGGATGCCAGGAATATCACAATACAATGACCCAGGAAGAAACTCGACTGGAAACACCTCGGACCCTACGAGATTTCGGAGGTTGTTAGGCCATGGGCCTATTGATTACAATTACTGAAGGACCATCACATTTACCCAGTACAACCAATCTCCCGCTTGAGTAAAGTTTCGGAGGATCCCTTACTCGAACAAATCGAATCCGCACCACTGGCAGTTTTTGTGGACGGAATCGAGGAATACGAAGTGTAACGCATCTACAATTCGAGGATTTTTCGACAGCAATTGCAATACCTAGTCAAGTGGAATGGCTATGACGAGAGAAACTGGGAGCCGGCAATCAATATAGATGAACTTCAGGCCATCAACATATTCCATGCAGAACAACCTGGCAAACCCAGATCAACAGCCTCGTAGGAACTCGGCTTGTGGGAGGGGGAGATACTGTCACGGTTGTGTCGAGTGAGGATCAGAGATGGAGTATGGATCAATGAAGGAATTAGGGGATGACAATAGGAATCAGGTGATGTTGGAAGGAAACAGGTTTCGCTGGAAGGAATTAGGTTTGTTGGAATGAAACAGGTTTGGCTGAAAGGAATCAGGTGTTGTTGGTTGCGTTGGAAATATGGCGTGATGGTTATGGCGTGAACGGTGGTTTGAAAGGGTTGCGTATATAGTTTGGTGAAGTTGGGATGTATATCGGAACGAGTGAGCAAAGGTGACGACAGTTGCATTAACTGTATATAATGACAATGGCTTGGCGGAGGAGTGGTTTGTTCTTCACTCGTTCTCTAGTCTACAGAACAATCAATAGCTTCGGCACCAACATTTGTTCACTTCTGTGATTCCGGAATTGGAGTCTCTAGTTGATTACGCAGTACCCGCGATCACTGCACATCCCGCAATACCTACATCGTAGTTTGGTTTTTATAACCCCTAGAACTCCGAGCCTTGAACCCTTGACAGTTATCTCACCACCACAGGTTATCTCACCACCAAAGGTTATCTCACCACTGAAGGTTACCTCACCACTGAAGCATATCACACCGGTGATGCTTATCTCGCCACCAAAGCTTCATGTTAATCTCATGATATCCAATGACCATGGTGTTGAGAAATTCAATTGATGGTACCAGGGCAATAGTTCTCACTCCAGCCTCAGGAACAGCAGAACTCCGAGTCAGATTTGCCAGCTGGATCTGAAGCTCCATTCGCATTGAGTTATGTATGTGTGCAAGTGCAAGTGTGGCCGATAGACTGCCCATGATCATGGTGTTAGTGATGGTGATGGTGAGGGTGATGCACTCAAAGTTGAGCCTACAATGTGACTTCAATCGTGCTAGGTCCACTAGCCACTGGTAGTCCTCGTATAATTAATTCTAGTTCTCATCGTATGGCCCGAGCTTCCAACTTGAAGTCGTCCGCTGGCTGGAACTGGCTCAATCTTCGGATGCTGGGGCGAGTGGTAGCCAAAGCGGAGGATAGCCAGAGCGGAGGCTAGCCAGAGCCGAGGGTAGCCAGAGCCGAGGCTAGCCAGAGCCGAGGGTAGCCAGAGCGGAGGCTAGCCAGAGCGGAGGCTAGCCAGAGCGGAGGCTAGCCAGAGCGGAGGATAGCCAGAGCGGAAGCTAGCCAAAGCGGAAGCTAGCCAGAGCAGGGGTTGATCCTAGGTTCTGGTAAACCTTGAGTTAAATATGCCATCATTGCCGCAGCCTTGTCTGGTAAATAGCGAGGAAGTAGGAACAGACAAGCAAATCTGTGACGAAAGGAAAAATGTAGCAACAGCCAGCGAAAGCTTGCAGCTGCGATTGTGTCCCTAGACCCTACCAGCCATTTAGACTTCCAAAGGGCACCACTGTGGGAGTTTTTGCCGTGTACTTATGCTGCGGCTCTGTACGGCTCTGTGCGGCCCGGCTACAACTCGGCAATAGCACACAGCCCAGGTTACATGTGTGTCGCCAGCTTGTCAATGAAGCAACTTTCTCGTGACCTCTCAATTGGTAGCAACTTCTTAAAAATCTCTTCACTCTTCTCTGTACGACACTCGGCAGCTCTAAATTACGCGATGTCGTGAAGGAGAGGTGCGGCAGAATGTTCGCTGGGTGTTTCTCGAAGACACTGAACGCGACAAAGATTCCGCGCCTACAAACACACCACAAAGCGACTTTCATCCCGCTCCTACACAAACAAACAATTAAAATACAAACAAACAAGTGAATTACATGCCCTACAATGCTAAGCTTTACGCTAAGTATTCTGGTTGGCCGGCCTTGTATTCCGGCCTTGATGGGCGTAGCCTTTCAAATTTTCGTAAGAACTTCACTAATCAGAAGAATGGAAGGCGATGGTTTTGTCTGGCCAGTTCCGGGAGCCGACAATGATGATGGCCTGATCCATTGTTTCCAAAGAGCTGCTCGTGCATCCCCCGATGCAGCTACTGCCGATGTTACGGCTATTGATCGTCAAGGAGTAACCGACTTCTATGTCACAATCTACGAATCCTACACCGCCCAAACCAACGATCTCCGACGTTTGACCGATCGCGTACTGTCCCTTGAGGCCCAGCTCGTCAACGTCATCACTGTGCGAGGCGATACACTGACAGAGTTGGAGTCGTGGTGCGGTCGATTCGACATGATGATGCAAATGACGGCTCGTCTTGGTGTCGGTGGCGTCAATACCGGCGGAGGAGGGGCTCTGTCTAAATCACAGTTTAAACAGTATCAGCCTCCACTGTTCACGGGTGACCTTAAGTTGGAGACTGTTAATCTATTCCTTCGCAAGGTCAAGCATTGGGTATACCCAGGCGGCGCGACAATAGGTACCACGGAATGGGATAAGCGCATCGATTCGGCCTGGCAGTTCATGGACCCGGAGGCGTTCAGTGGGTTGCGCATTGGATCCATCAGCAAGGTGTCACGATCATCCCTCCTGCAAACGGATGTCATGTACCAGTGACTTGGCCTCTCTTCAAATCCGCTTTTAACCATCCAGTCGTCCCAGAAGTCGCCATTACCGCAGTTCGAAAGGAGATCCACGCCCTACGTTACTCCAAAAGAGATGTCGCGTACTTCAACATGCGATTCGGCGAACCAATCGGCATGTTGCAAACAGAGACTACTATCACGCACGAGTATGTCCTGAACGACCAGTACTGCTCCAAGCTACCTTCGGGAATCTCAGATCAGATCATAGCTTCAGCCCGCATGCAAAAGAAACTTCAGCCTGAGACGCCTTTCATGTTGGCCAACGCCATGGAGATGGTCGGCGAATTCTCAGAACGTACAACATCGCATCCGGCTATCGCAGCTACGCCAATCAATTTCTTCCCATTCAACACTCCAACCCCTACTTGTTCTGAGCCGATGGACCTCACCGTAGCTAACACCAATACCAAGTGCTACGGCTGTAGCGGTGTCGGACATGAGGCATGTGATTGTGCAACCCCAGACACTCGTGGGTGAGGTCAAGCTTTCCGTGCCAGAGATGGCGGGAACCGTGGTAGACGGGATGAAGGTCGGGATCGCAATGATAATCGTCACAGGGGCCTGAGAGGTTTAACCAGGTCTACAACCGGGAACATGAATAATATTCGGACCATGGGGGACGGCATAATCACGAACGACATTGAACCCTTGGCGGAGGAGGAGGAGACTATTGAAGGGGAGGAGGCTCAGGGAAACGACAATTGGGAGTAGTGATAGAACGTCCTACTACCCAGACGGTTATTGGAAAAGTTAAGAAAATGGAGGAAATAGGGATAGGTAAAGAAAAGCGCATACGGCATGCAAAATTGTACTTCAGCAGCCTGACACATAATGCGATATCTGATTCTCCACCTAACTCTGACTTTCTATGTTTCAATGCTTCTGTTCCAACCTCCAATAACCCAATTCTTTCAGCATATTCCTTATTTGATTGCGGCGCCTCCCATCGTTACGTTGATACCGCTTATGCCAATTCCCAAGGTCTAAAACATCGACGTTGCGGGGCGCATGAAAGTCTCTGTCGCAGGGGAAGAGAAGGCAGAGGAAGATAGATGGCAAGTTTGGCTCAATGCGTCAACAAGAGGCGTAACCGGCAATCGGGTTGACATTTCTGGTTGATACACGGTTTTTGACTGGGGAGGCATCTATAATCTAATTGTCGGTAAAGACAGGATGGCAGTCAATTTACACCTCATCGACCATAAAACTAATACTCTACACATGCTGGGGGCCGATTGGACTGTTTTGCAACAAGGCTCTCAGCTCCCATCAACAATCATGACAAGATTGCTTGCACGCCTCCGACCTCACCACAGACGACTGAGAGAAGTTTGTGGACACTGCTGAACAGTGGCTCGTAGATCAGCAATTAATATGGTGTCCAAGTTTTTCGTTGCCAACTGCAAGTCATCAGAAATCTTTATAGCCAACATCCAGGAACGCGTCGACAAAATCATGGAGGAGGAGGAAGAGCCTACTCCACACAAGCCTGCAGACCTCGAAACATGGCGGTTCCGAGTTAGCAAGCCATTTACAGATCTCTTCCAACGGCAAACAGGAGTTCCTGCGGCCTCGAGACATGACTTCCGCATAGATACTGATCCGGCAGCCTAGCCACCTCACCGCCAGCCATAACGGATGTCAGACTCAGAACGTGTGTAATTTGAAATCCAAATTGACAAGTTGCTTGCGAATGGGTGGGTTACTGTCAGCCAATCCCGATTTGTGGCCCCAGTAATTGTTGTTAAGAAACCAGATGGCTCTGGACTTCGGATGTGTGTCGATTACAGAGGCTTAAATTCAATCACAACCAAAGACCGATATCCACTGCCGTAAATAGAAGACCTCATCTATCGGCTGCACGGCTCCAGGGAGTTTATGTAGCTCGACCTGGCCAGTGGTTACCATCAGTTGCGCATACATCTGGATGACAGACATAAAACAGCTTTTGTTGCTCCGGAGGGGTTCTACGAGTGGACGGTAATTCTGTTTGGGCTGGCCAACGTGCCGTCAGTGTTCATGAGCATTATGCATTGAATCTTGGACCCGTATAGGAAATTTACAATTGTTTGCACAGATGACATTGGAATTTTCTCTCGCAATCTAGCTGAACATAAGCTGTACGTTGAAACAATCTTGGCTGGCAATCAGAGCAGCGCGTCTCAGGTTGAACGAGCGAAAGTTTGTTTTTGGAACCACGGAGACTTTGTTTGTTGGTTTCAAGGTGAATTTGAATGGAATTCACACGGAGAATAAGAAAATCGCAGCCATAAGATACTGGCCAGTGCCGTTGAGTACAACCGAGCTTCGATCATTCCTGGGGTAGGCAGGCTACTATAGCATATTTGTATACAAATTTGCATACCAGACCACAGAATTATCCACGTTGACATCAGAAAAACGTGCGTATTGGTGGCGGCGGAAACACCAGGCCGAATTTGACGATATTCGCTGGGCTTTAATGTCTGCTCCCATGCTGCCTCTACCCGATCCTGAGCGTGACTATATTCTGTGCACTGATGCGTCAGACGTGGCGATTGGAGGTGTTCTGCTTCACAAGCAACCCTGGGGAACCAAGGGTCGGCTGGTGGAGTGCCCACAGTGCATTTTCTCTCGAAAATTACATTATGTCAAAACGCGGTATGCAGCATGTGACCATGAGTTATTGGCGATTCACGACAACTTAACCCACTGGAGGCTTACCTTGGCAATCGACACACGTCAGTATATACAGATCACACATCACTACAGTATATCCTAAGCTAGATGAAGCTTTCCTGCCGCCAATGGTGACACTTGGATAAACTGCTGCAGATTGACTGCTCGATCAACTACTTCCCAGGAGCGGCCAACCGTGTGGCGGATGCCTTGAGCAGAACCCATCATCCAGCCACAGAAACCCCAGTAGCCATCATCGACATGAACACCATGGACCTTCAAATCATCGAGGCAGAGGAAAGGAAGCAAGAGGTACGTGGATTACTGGTTGAAGACGCATATTTCGGTCCAATTGTCGATGTCCTCCACGAGGAACCCGAAATATCCGACGAGGCCGATAATCAGACAACTCGGCGTTTAAAAGGGAAGCACTATCGGAAAAACACTGTGCGGGCAAGGCTATTTCGGCTGGACCATGGCCTTCTTTCTCGCTGGGACACTGGAACACTCTGCATCCCATCGGACATGCGGAGCGACGTCATCTCAGAAGCTCACGACTGTCCACTCAGCGGTGGCCACCAAGGAGCAGAAAAAACGGCGGCAACCATCGCATCACGGTTCAATTGGCCTCAGCTGACTCAATCGATAAGAGTATGAGTTCAGTATTGCGACGTATACCACCATGTGATATATTCCAATCAACTTCCCTACGGCTTACTGCAGCCGCTGCCGATTCCGGAAACACGGTCCTCAAGGGTTAATGTGGACTTCATTACCAAGCTGCCAGCCACAGTCAAGGAAGGCTATAACTGCATAATCGCGATCGTCGATCTGCTAACCACTAGAGTGCAGTGGAAAGCAGCAAGGGAAAAAGAGTTACCTGCAGAAGCATTCACTGAAGATTTTATTGACATGTGGGTACGAAACAGAGGAATCCCGGACGACATTATCTCTGATCGGGATACGTGTTTCATGTCAGATTTTTGGGGTTTCCTTACGGCCCAGTTGGGAATTAAAAGCCGCCATAGTCCGACCTATCATCCGCAGACAGATGGCCAAGCAGAGAACCTGAATGCAGTCGTCGAACATTACCTTAAGGCTTACGTAGCACAACGCCCAAGGAGATGGATGGTCTTCTTCCACTGGCCGAATTTACGTACAACGCAGCGTACCATAAGTCACCTAAGACGTCTCCGTTTTGCGCCGATATTGGTTTCATGGCAACTGTGCCAATTGACCTCCTCATACTGACTCCGAGTCCTGACTGTGAGTCGAAAGTCAGTTTGAAAGCCGACGAATTCGCCGAGCAGATGATGTCAGACCTCCGCATGCTAAGAGAGTGGCTGGAAAAAACGCAGACACAAATGATTCTGGAGGCCAATAAGTCTGGCCACCCGCTTGACTTCAAGGTGGGAGACTCAGTTTTTCGCGATACCATACTCCTCCCGATTGGCTATGCAAATCTTACCAAATCTGAGTCATTAAATCTTAACTCCAGGAAATTTCAATAACCATTCTGTGGCCCGTTTCGCATTACCAAAGCCATCGGTGTCAATGCCGTCAGGTTGGATATGCGTGTACATTGGAAAATGCCTAATGTCTTCAATGTATCCCGTTTGAAACGAGACCGCATGGATTATGGCCGAGAACATCCTCCGCCTCCACCATTACAGATGATGACCGATAATGATCCTGAATACGAAGTGGATGCAATCCTCGAGCATCAGGGCTCTTCGATCAAAACCCTACAGTACAAGGTGAAGTGGCTTGGATACCCCGAACCGGATTGGCAGCCGTTGGTCAACCTGAAAGATGGATGCAAAGAGTTACTGTGGCAGTACCACCAAGAGAAGGGTCATTTGGTCTATAAGTTTATGCAGGAAGGTTAAGGATGGGTTTTCGATGGGTTTTCATTGGCAGGAAGGTTAAGGATGGGTTTTGATTGGTTCGTACCAGGTTTTTGCCCGGGCCAGAGTTTTTCTTTTTCGGAATGTTCTTTTGGAGCGGGCACTAGTTTTTTGAGCTGGTGATAGTTGTGGGAGGTTCTGCCGTGTACTTAAGGTGCGGCTCCGTGTGGCTCCGTGCGGCCCGGCTACGACTCGGCTATAGCGCACGGCCCAGGTTACCTGTGTGTCGCTAGCTAGTCAATGAAGCAACCTTCTCGCGACCTCTCAACCGCGCAAACTATCAGAAGCTGCACGTAGCCCGGGGGTCCACGGGAAGGTTGTTATGAGCTGCGCGTATGCGTGTGAACGCGTCGCACAGGCTATAGTGGATTTGCACTTTTGCTGTTGAGGAAAGAGAGCCAAAAGATATAATGCCTTTGTGTCTGACAGTAGTGTAGTAGGTAAAATGCATTACGCACATAAATATCATGTGCTATGTATTGCGACATGAAATATATATTACTTAAAGTAAAAACATAATAATATTTCAGGTGGTTTTCCACTGTTGTATTCTGTCTGTATATTGCTGCTTGAGCATGATGTTTGTTCTCTAGGCACTTGCATACTCTGACATCAGTTTTAGACGTTCAGCGTTGCCTTTAATTTCAGGCTCTGGCGCGCCGCCACGCTCACCGGAAGAGCGAGAAATGGAGCAATATGAGCCAATTCGCCTTTAAATACCCGCGCTGACGCATGTTGGCACAGGATTTTGCCCGAAAGGTCTACGAGTTTCTAGACGACCAGCGAAGCTGCTAGAATCAACTGGAGTGTGATTGCTAATGGTATGAGTCACGATGTAGACTCATACATGATTAGTCACTCGCCACTTGCATAGCCACTGGTTGATTTGTAATGTATGTTCATGATGGTTCTTCAACCGAGGTTCACAATTTTTATGGTTTTCCTTGAGTATATAAAGCATAGATTTCTCCCGTAGTTAGTTCTTTAGACGATCACTTTTGTACAGTAGTTAATCAACCCCTCTGTGTACTCGATTGCTCTGAACAACGCATCTTCACCCTCCGCTGGTATGGGGAGAAGGAGATTTGGAAGTACGACTTGGAAGCAGGGAAGGCTGGGGTGCTGAGGCCTTGTGCCCGGCCTTGGTTGGAACTGTGGAAGTGCTTAGGATTAGGATTATGCCATGGCCACAAGCGGCCGAATACAATATGATTACAAACAAACAAACCCTCCGCTGGTGAGAAAAGTTTAATTCGGCTGTTGGTAGAAAGAAAACCGTCCAAATGTCAAAGTGGCGGAGAGAGCGCAGAATTCGTCGTAATGCAGCGTGCCTGTCCTTCGAATTGTCTCTGCTGTAGATAGTTGCGATTTCGTCAAAGACGATAAGGAACTTGGGATGACCTGGTGCAGGCTCTGGGAGAAGCTTCTCCAGGGCTAAGAAGGGCTCTTTGAGCAATCCGCGGAAACGCTCAAATGCGGGGTGCTCCTTGCGTTGGAACTCTTCCTCTAATAATGTTAACCACAAGACACATTGATAACATGATTGGGCAGACCTACAAAACCATTTCGCCTGTCCCAGCTGGTATAATCGCTTCCCATCATCATTTGCATCAACTGCTCGGCACGGGAGACTATGTTTTTGCAAAACGTTTGGCGCTCAAAGGATCTTCGGAATTTATTACCCCTCTTGGCATCGACGGACTCGCGAGGAAGAGGGAATGCCGAATTCGACTGTTGCAAGACCTCCATAAAGTTTGTTTCTGGCCGTTCTTCAAGCCAAGAAGTTACTATATACAGTCATGTGCAGTTAGCTATCTGGCATTATATGCATATTAGCGTAAGGATCTTTCCCTACCAGTTTGAACAATGCCAACTAACAGGCACAATGCGCGGGAATGGGAATTAGCCATCCCTCGCCCTTCTCCTGCTGTTAGAAAGTTTAAGATCTCGGGATCGCCGGGAGGGAATCCGGTATCGTCTCCACCCCTCAACACGAAGGATGCTGAGAACACATATTTGCCTCAGTGTTATCAACCATCCCGTCCGTCCGACATCACTGAGGACGGGAGGGGACGGCGGCCTGCCGTCCGTCCGGAGGCAGGACGGAAACGGCGCCGTCATTTTGAGGCCGGACGGGGACGGACGGATGGGACGGCCGTTGACGGTAAATTTCTGTCCCCGGCCGTCCCCGGCCGACATCCACCGACATTTTCTGTGTAGTCATACACAATAGATATTGAATAAAAATCGGTGCATTTGTAATGTATTCTGACTGAGAAGCAAAATCCTTTAACATCTGTTCCATCCGAACCATATCTGACTCCGTTTTTCCAAGTATCAAGCCCTGCTGCACCTGAGATTTCAAGCATTCCGATGCCATTTATATCTCATACCGCATGCTTCTGAGTTATGGTCTATATATAACTGGTAACCGCCCGATGTCGGCCGGGGACGGTGGATGACGGCCGATGACAGCATTTTCTCCGTCCCGTCCGTCCTGTAGATATTTCGGACGGACGGGACGGTTGACAACACTGATTTGCCTCCCACTTCAGTCATCAGACGTGACTTACCGGTCCCCGAGGACTGGATTATCTCAAATGATTTGGAATAGAATGTCTCGGGATTGTTTTGAAAGAGTGTACGGCAATCTCGGAGGTACACTTCAAACGCCTCCGCACCTTCACCCAAAAAAGTATCGCTCCAATGTTTGCGTACCTCGTGCATCTGCTGTGAGTGATCGAGAAGACCATGTGTAGTATCCAGAACGACAAATTCATTGAGGAGCTTCAACCATTGGCCACCTTGGATCATCAGGTAATAATCCTGAACTCGCCGCAGGAAATCTGTGGTTATAAAGACATCATCTGAGAAGAGCTTTCGCAATTGTAGCCTGGTAGCCTCCTGGAAAGGAGAGCCTGCCATTCCCGGTTCGGTAGCCTTCAACAACCATCCTTGACACCGCATGACCAATTCGAACCTCTCCCGAACCCTCCTCCTGTCGCGTGAGAATTCCTTGAAGACGGGGTATTCCTGCTGCCGAAAACGTTCCGATAGTTCTGCTTCCCAGGCATCTAAGTCCGAGTGCTTAGGGGATAGTGGCAGTTTATCTTGCTTTGACAGTTCTGGAAGAAGGCTGCGTGTGCCTCTGTTGAAGTAACGATAAGGATTTAGCGGTCCTGATGCTCGAGGAAGAATAGCCGGCGTCGCGGCATCCAGATACAAACGGGTGACCACGCGAGTGCCGAATGTCAACAGCGGCTTCCAGCGAAGCGCACCGCTCATTGTAACTGAGATTGGTTGAATGCCGATGAGTTCGTCGAGGTATGCGCCTGCTCTGGGGAAGCGCGGTTAGTGATGGGCATGAGCTGAGCCGACTCGAGTCAAAAGCTCGAGCTTGGGAGCCTGAGTCGGCCCGAACACCATCTCAGAACCTGTGAGTCGTCCCGAGTTCCATAGGTCTCAAGCTCGAGCTTTGACTTGAGCTTCAGCCCAGAGATGTCCGATTATATGACCAGCGGATCAGCATTCCGCCATCCTCCAAATACTGTATTCTGAGACTCGGACAGCATTACCAACCATGGATCCTCAAACCCGGAGACGTTCATTCCGCAGAGCCAAAACACCAAATAGTGTCGTGATGGTTGCAGATGAAAACTGATTGTACTGAGGGTCCCCCCGATCTCAAGAGAACATCATGGGTGGTGTTTCCTCCGGAATGTTAAGTAGTGAAGTGCTGTTGACTAAAGATTTAGCCCGAAAGGCCTACAAGTTTCTAGAAGGCTAGCGAAACTGCGGAAATGAAATGGAGTGTGATTGCTAAGTCGCCAAGTAGACTCATACACGATGAGTCACTCGCCACCTGCATAGCCACTGATGATTTGTAATATATATTCGCAATGGATTCTCTGTGGAACCTTGGTTTTCCTTGAGTATATAAAGCATATATTTCTCCCGTAGTTAGAAAATAGACAAACAGATTAGATCTTCTCCTCCTACCCTCAAGATCATCTCAACAAGTGCATTAGGCAAGCTTAAAGGTTACTGGTCTTTCTCCAGGCTGCGACTTAAAACTCTCCCAGCAAACAAACAGTAACAGTACCAATGGCATCTCCGAGTCCTCTGGAAAATGATGAAGTGAGAGCATTTCAAAAGCAGTTGGAGGGACGGTGGGGTAAGTACTCATTGACAACTTTATTCTTTTCCCCTGGTTTTATCAACTTCTACTGACTGAATAACAGAGGAGTACTATCAGAAAGCAGGGAACCGTACACACTCAGGGCTTGGAACAACAAAACACAAGGCCTTTCTCTATATCCGCCAAATGATATTTCGGGAGGTAGCAGATCCTCAGCAGTATGCCGCATTTATTTCAGCACCAGCCGGAAATATAGTATCAATCAATGACTCTGATGCGGAACCAGCTGGCAATACAGATTTGCACCCACCATGAAAAAGAGCACGTATTGGAACTCGAAAGGTTAAGAAGAAGGCAGACGAGTATCATATTGTACGCTGCTGCCACTGTCACCATGTATGGGGTCCACTTCCAGATCATGAGAAAACAACAAGCGGTTTTGGACGGCACTTCCGAAATCATCATAAAAGACTACCTGCTGATGAGGAGGAGGAACAAATTCTGCTACAGCAAATCATTCGACGCGGGATACCTGGTTCTGGCGAGATCATTAGGGAGCCAACTCAAGACAATCCTTGGACCAAAGCTGCGCGAATGAAACAAGGAGGACGGATCACAGGGGAACGGTTCTGTGAGAGGACCTATCGAGAGTTACTTGCAGCATTTATTGTGGAGACCAACTCCGCCTTCCAGCTGGTGGAGTCATCTGCCTTTCAAAAGCTTGTCTGATATTTCAACAGTGCAGCTCCACTCATTTCGCGACGCACCTTGGTCCGTGATATCACAACTCTGCTGGATACACTTAAACCACATCTCATGGAGCAGTTCCGCAAGCATAATGCTGACAATGGCCGTGTTAGTTTGACCCTCGATGCCTGGACATCCTCATGCAGTCGGCATGTCTATCTCGGAATCACTGCACACTGGATGGACTGAGTTTCAATTGCACGATATCGTTATCGCCTTCAAACATCTGCGAGGATCACACACAGGGGTGAATATTGCGGCGGTTGTATTAAGAGTATTACGGAACTGGCAGTTGGACAACAATATCCGAGGCATTACTACCGATAATGCTTCAGTCAATGATAAGATGTTTAAGGACCTTGAAAAACTCTCACCTGATATCAGGCGTACCCATACTCAGGTTCGGTGTATGGCACATATTATCAATCTTGCTGCTCAAGCATTCCTGAGAAATCTTAAAGTGGAGGCTACAGAAGAAGAGTCGGCAATGGCTGATGATATCAACCAACCAATGAAAATATCCACTACTCCGGATTTCAGCCATCGGAGCCCTGCAGAGGTCCTACAAGCCTGTCGTCGTATCTTTTCCAAAATCCGGGCATCGAACCTTCTTTGGAAAGCTTTGATTCTGCATTGCCAAACTACGAAAACAAAATTCCTACATCTATTATTAGATATGAGAATACGGTGGAACTCTAGTTATCAAATGATTGACCGTATACTACATCTCAGGCCTGCAATTACCAAGTTAACAGCCAGTGAACGGAAACTTCAGCCACTTGCCCTTACACCAAACAATTGGAATTTGCTTGACCGGCTCAAGCGTACTCTGTCAATATTTGTGAAAGCTAGTACTCGTCTCGGAGGTAGTAAATACCCAACACTACAGATGCAGCTACCGTACTATGCTGCTCTATTAAAACGCCTCGCAGTTCTACACCAAGAGCAGCAGGCTCCTGACCATGCCTCTATAGCCATCGCTTGCTATGAAAGTTGGAATATCCTCAATAGCTATTGGACCAATACAGGTGAATTTACCTCATAAACAATTGCAATGATTCTTGACCCCCGGTATAAGATCCATGGATTTACCCAAATGAAATGGGAGCCACGCTGGATAGCCACTGCAAAACGTCACTTCGAGAGTGTGTATCAGTCCCAGTATGAAACTCCAGATGATTTACAGCTGCTGCTGATTCCTGTCACTTCCATACTACCTACCTCATCTGGAACCTTCGAAGGGGATCAAGATGATGACTTGACATTCAGCTTCGGCCCCCCAATTGCCAGAGTGTCAGAAGTATTGGCTGAGACCAAGCATTATCTCTGTGAGGCAGTCGAACCTTATGATGTTAACATTTTGCACTGGTGGAGATTGCATGCCCATCGGTACCCACAGCTCTCCAGAATGGCAAGAGATTACCTTTCTGTTCCTTCCACAAGTGTCCCCTCAGAGCGAGTATTCTCCCAAGCAGGAGACATCATTACCAAAAAGAGAAACCGCATATTGGAATCTTCAAGTGCAGCCCTTCTGCTGCTGAAAAGTTGGCTACACCAACCAGATATTGAAGATTGGGAGCGAAGACTTGGAAACTTAGATGGATTGGATGATGGGCCTGGTTATGGTGTTGCAGGTGGGATGGGAAGAATGGAGGTGTCTGATGAGGAGATGATCATGGCAGAGGGTGCAAACTCAGGAGAGGAAGCGGAGTTGGAGAGCAACTAGGTGGTGAGAGATGACGCAGTATGTAGTTATTTAATTTATAAGCCTTCGAAAACTCGAGCTTAGGCTCAAGCTCGTGAATCAACCCGAGCCTTTATGAGCCTTGCCGGCCATGAGCCGAGCCTACTCGAGCTCCTTCCTCACGCTCGTACCGAGTCGGCTCATGCCCATCACTAAGCGTGGTGCGCTTCTCTCGGACGAATAAGCTGCGCAGCTTCGCGGCCGGGCCAGACCTGTACATGCGACAGACTATGTATTGATGGAAAGGGATGAGGGTAAAGAAAGAGTTGACAATAGTGGACATAAGTCACTAAGGTTCAGCCCTAAGGTTCACGTCACGTGCGATGACAGTGTTTTTATCTACACACATATACTGTACTTCTCCTTATATACAGTTTTCGAAACGGGCCCGGCCAGCCCGAGGGCTTTCAGGCGGGCTTTGAGGCGGCCGGGCCGGGCCGGTAATCTCAAAGCCCACGAGGCCTCGGGCCTTTTAATTAAAAGTCCGCAGGCCGTATGGGCTTTCTTCAGAACAGGTGTCAGACGAAGCTATTTTGAGCTGAATGGGTGACATGGAAGCGATGATAAGTGGTTGAGGCGAAAGGAGTGGTCGTATTACTATACAGCCTACATCATCTACTATGCTGAGATGACGGAGTTGTCATCATGTATGACGATGGTAAGGCACAAACATGAGGCAGTGCAAGCATGACAAAGATTCGATGGCAAAGAAGTACGTATGGAGAGACATACAGTACCCACATTCTCACTTCAATCAACAATGCCTGGTCAATCCTCAATAAGTACCATACGCTCACAGACCTCACCCCAGCAATGCTGGCCGCAGTGGCCTTACACCCAGAGATGAAGTACGAATACTTTAAGGATGAATGGAAAGACCAGCCAGCCTGAATTGAGGCAGCACGTACAAAGATAGAGAATTTATGGCAGTCCATTTAACGCAATACTACTTCTACAGATTTAGTGGCACTGCCAGCGTCTTCATTATCAAGTCCTTCTCTCCCACTCTGGAAACAAAAGCGGACATGGCAGAACAGTGTCAGCAAAAATACTGATCAGCTTCACCAGTTTCAAAACTCACCAGTTGAAGATGAGGTTCCAGATCTCAATGCCTTCTGGCAGGCTCGCCTGATTACCCCTCGCTGGTCCCAGATTGCTAGGATGGCACTCTATATTCATTCTATACCTGCCATGTCCGCTGAGGTTGAAAGGGTGTTCAGTAGTTCGAAGCTGCTTATTTCAGATTGCCGAAATCGCTTGGGGGATGATGTGATTTGTGCAGTTGAATGTATGAAGTATTGGGAAAAAGCTGGTATTGTGGAGTCAAATGAGGTCAGAAAGTTGGAGGAGATGCTTCGGGCATTGGAAAGACAGCCGGAGATGTTGTAAAATAAGACTATGAGGTCAGGCTTGTGAGGTATACTTTGTCTTGAAATGGTCATGATCCCCACTACCCCATAGCCGATTACTTCGGAACTAGGCCCTTACCTGTCAATCCTTCTGGTCAATGTATTTTCCTTTAGTGTGTGTTTGACGTCTCCAATTTATAGCATAGCCAGTAATGATACCATGGCTCTATGACATTTTCAATGTGTGTGTGCCACCCGCGGGCGTGAATCACAACCAATCACTCGGCCCGCTAGGGCTACCGGGCCGGCCAGGCTTCTCTCCTGAAAAGCCCGCGCTAAGGGCGGCCAGCCAGGCTTGATATAAAGCCCTCAGGCCAGGCCTAAAGACGTCAGGGCCGGCCCGGCCCGGCCCGTTTCGAACACTGCTTATATATGCTTCTTTAGATCTTGGACCCTTTTGTATCTTTAGACAATTGAGTATCACCGCTTGGTCGCACTTCTCCATGGAAAACAGCTCAGAGACCTGCACGTGTCGGCATCTGCCCGCTTTCCAGCCCGTTGCCTTCCCCACAGCTTTCCAGAGCGCTTTCTGTTCGGTTTTCCACCGGCTGCAGTGGCGGAAGATATGCTCCCGCGTTTGGGCCACTATCCCTCCGCAAGAGAGATGGGGTTGGTGAGAGATGGGGTTGACGAAAGACGGCTCTTAAAAGGGCTCGGGGAGAGATCGCTCGGAAGCCGGATGCAAAGAGTGAGGGCCGGACAGAACGCGAGATAATTGGTGAGCAACCTGGTTCGGAAGATGTTAACCGACGATCGCGAAGCCGAGTGGAGGACTTGACTTGGAAAACGAGGAGAGGCTGCACTTACGGTGGAGTTGGTCGCTGAAGTTGGCTACAGACAGACAGCGAGGGCCTGACAGAACGAGAGTGTAATTGTTGCGAAGCCTGGCTCGGGAGATGTTAACCGACGATTGGCAGCCCGAGTGGAGGACTTGGCTGGGATAGAGAGAGAGGCTGCACGTACGGCGCTCGATAGCCAGGGAGCCAATCGCTAAAGCTGGCTGCCGAGACAAAGACCACACAGTGCAAGGGAATGATCGATCGAACGAAGATGGATGAGAGCTGGGTCTACATGTTATCTGACTGGTGTATGGCGATGCTCAGGGGAGGGGAGAACTTTAACTGTGGATGGAACAAGGTTGAGAGATGGAGATGGATGAGAAGGAAGAGAGAGAAGATGGACGAAAGCTCTGGGAGCATGGATTCGTACAGGAGAAACTTGGTCTCAATTCGGTAAGCCTCATTCGTATTCTTGTCTGACAGTTGGTGTGCTATGCCATATCTATCGCACGACTAATTTGTTGAACCGACCCAAATGATGCTCGTCTGTTGAGAGCAATCGAGTACACAGAGGGGTTGATTAACTATTGTACAAAAGTGATTGTCTAAAGAACTAACTACGGGAGAAATCTATGCTTTATATACTCAAGGAAAATCATAAAAATCCTGAACCTCGGTTGAAGAACCATCGTGAACATACATTACAAATCAACCAGTGGCTATGCTAGTGGCGAGTGACTAATCATGTATGAGTCTACATCGTGACTCAGACCATTAGCAATCACACTCCAGTCAATTCTAGCAGCTTCGCTGGCCATCTAGAAGCTCGTAGGCCTTTCGGGCAAAATCCTGTGCCAACATCGTCTAGGTGCGTACGGAGGAGAGTGGAGACGTTTGGAGAAGGTGACACTCACACTGAAAAGATTTTCTCTGTGTCTACGTGGGTTGGAGTGCGAAGCCTAAAGTCATCAGCAAGAAGTGGTACCCGTACTTAATAATCGCCTCAACATAATTCGGTTTCGACCTGCGATTTTGTGTTAGGAGTTACCAGATAATACGAGATGATGGGCTCAACATACCTAATCGAGGCCTAGTTTTTCGCATACGAGTGTCTCCCTCATTCCTTTTCATACATCTTCGTCCCAGGTACAGTTAAGTTCCCCCCCTGAGCATAGGCAGTCAACAGTCAGATAACGTCTAGAGCCAGCTCTCATCCATCCAAGCTCGATCGATCACTCTCTTACACCGTGGCCTTCGTCTCAGCAGCTAGCTTCGGCGACCGACTCCCTCCAATACATGCACTGCCTACCGAGCACCATACATGCAGCCCCTCTCATCTCTATTGCAGTCAAGTCCTTCACTGAGGTTGCCGATCAAGGATTTACATCTCATAAGCCAGGCCTCGCACCAATTACATTCGTGTTCTGTCTGGCCTCGCTCTGCGAAACAGACATCAGCGACCATCTCCACCGTGTTGTACCGAACCTTCTCTCTTGACTGTCTTAATCTAAATGACACGTATGCAAGAACATAAATTCAAGCGGCTCTGCGCTCAAACCTAACCCAACCTATGTGATGACGAACTTAACAAACCGCTCCAACACACCGTAGGTGGAGACTTTCCTCCACTCGACTTCCTGATCATAGGTTGACATCTCCTGAGCTAGGTCGCGCACCAATTAACTCGCGTGCTTTCTGGCCCTCGCTCTCTGCATCCGGCTTCCGTGCGATCTCTCCCCAAGCCCTCTTAATAGCCGTCTTTCGTCAACCCCGTCTCTCATTAACCCATCTCTCGAAGCCCGCTTGAGAGCCATTTTGTCTCTCTCCATGCCCACTTGAGAGCCATCTCGTTCATCTCACTCCGCACCCACTTGAGAGCCATCTTGTTTATCTCTCTCCAAGTATACTTAAAAGCCATGTCGTCCATCTCTCCCCTCTCTCCACTAGCCCACTTCAGAGCGAGCATGTCAGAGTTGTGTGAGCGAGAATGTCAGAGTTTCGAGAGTGATCATTTCAGGGTTGTGAGATTGTCAGAGTTGTGAGCAGTGTTCGAAACGTGCCCGGCCAGCCCGAGGGCTTTCAGGCGGGCTTTGAGGCGGCCGGGCCGGGCCGGTAATCTCAAAGCCCAGGAGGCCTCGGGCTTGTTAATTCAAAACCCGCAGGCCCGTATGGGCTTTCTTCAGAATAGGTGTCAGACAAGCTATTTTGAGCTAAATAGGTGTTGCGGAGCGATTATAAGTGGTGGAGGCGAAAGGAGTGGTCGTATTACTATACTGCCTACAGCATCTATCATGGCAGTGGAGCTGCCAGCGTCTTCATCATCAAGTGCTTCTCTCCCTCTATGGAAACAGAAGTAGGCACGGCAGAACAGTGTCAGCAAAAATACTGACCAGCTCCATATTGAGGGTAGTTGTCTGTCATCACACGGAGTTCAGCCCAGGATCAGTCGACATCATTCAGTGATGTCTCTGGTGGCGGCTCCGAGATCTTCCGGACCTCAAGCGATCAAGCCATGGCACAGGCTCAGAGCACTTGCAGGCCAAGTATCTCCGGACCGAACACTTCCGGTCCTTGGCCCGGGTATGATACTCGGCATCTGGTGATGCCATCTCATTTCTCTATATAAGTAGATTGCTCATTCTATTTTTTAGATCTTTAGACTGTGTACAATAGACAGTCACTTTACACTGCTCTCAACACTCCACCTGTTTCAAGACTCACTAGCTGAAGATGAGATTCCAGATCTCATTGCCTTCCAGCACATCAGGAAAAAGTTTTTGCATACACAGGCACCATACACGCCTACGTAAGCGGCTTTTTCATTGCGTACAGTGGTAAGAACCCCTGTAACAGTGGGTGTGTTGGGAAGAACTTTTCGTAAGAACAACTTACCCAGTTTTTAGAACAACTTAGGCCATCGCTTAATCATTACCCCTATTGCTTCGCTGTGCCAGGAAATTTCTCCTAAGTCCCAAACTCTCATGATAATCCTAGACTAGGTACTCTAGATTCGATGCTACACCAACTTACTGTATTGTGAGTGCGACCTGCTCCTGCGACTGCTCCAGCGAATGCTCCAGAAACTGCTTCTGCTTCTGCTCCTCTTCAAACTTTTGCAGTTCTTCTCTGAATCCAACATGGATATACCCAAACGATTCCGCTTGTCACGTAGGGCTAGACTGGGTACTCTAGTCATGATGCTACAGCAACTTACTGCATTGTCAGTGTGACCTGCTCCTGCGCCTGCTCCTGCTCCTGCTTGTGC